>JAPYMA010003051.1:42878-159369 GCA_035041965.1 Anisakis pegreffii
GTTTCCTAGTGAACGATACTGCAGTTACGAGAACAAAGGAGAACGAAATATACCTGAGGCAGCACCGTATTCGCCGAAAAATAGAACAGAGCAACGAGAGAAAGATATAGTGCGCGTGGAAGAGGACATAAAGCGATCACTTTCCATGCCGCATCCGGTTTCTTTTCAGGAGCCGCTCCATCTGGCAACAGGCATTAACACAAATTTTATGATTTCCTGGATGTTCCGTTGGATCATTTGAAATATAGCCCCATTCCCAGGATGAGCAACAGCCCGGTTAGCTCAGTCGGTAGAGCACCAGACTCTTAATCTGGCTGTCGCGGGTTCGAGCCCCGCATCGAGGCTATATTTTTGGATTCAGCGGGACTTTTCAGGAGCCGCTCCTTCTGGCAACAGGCATTAGCACAAATTTTATGATTTCCTGGATGTTCCGTTGGATCATTTGAAATAATAGCCCCATTCCCAGGATGACACAGCCCGGTTAGCTCAGTCCGGTAGAGCACCAGACTCTTTAATCTGGCTGTCGCGGGTTCGAGCCCCGCATCGGGCTATATTTTTGGATTCAGCGAGGACTTTTCAGGAGCCGCTCCTTCTGGCAACAGAGCATTAGCACAAATTTTATGATTTCCTGGATGTTCCGTTGGATCATTTGGAAAATAGCCCCATTCCCTAGGATGACAACAGCCCGGTTAGCTCAGTCGGTAGAGCACCAGACTCTGAATCTGGCTGTCGCGGGGTTCGAGCCCCGCATCCGGGCTATATTTTTGGATTCAGCGGGACTTTTCAGGAGCCGCTCCTTCTGGCAACAGGCATTAGCACAAATTTTATGATTTCCTGGATGTTCCGTTGGATCATTTGAAATAATAGCCCCATTCTCAGGATGACAACAGCCCGGTTAGCTCAGTCGGTAGAGCACCAGACTCTTAATCATGGCTGTCGCGGGTTCGAGCCCCGCATCGGGCTATATTTTTGGATTCAGCGGGACTTTTCAGGGAGCCGCTCCTTCTGGCAACAGGCATTAGCACAAATTTTATGATTTCCTGGATGTTCCGTTGGATCATTTGAAATAATAGCCCCATTCCCAGGATGACAACAGCCCGGTTAGCTCAGTCGGTAGAGCACCAGACTCTTAATCTGGCTGTCGCGGGTTCGAGCCCCGCATCGGGCTATATTTTTGGATTCAGCGGGACTTTTCAGGAGCCGCTCCTTCTGGCAACAGGCATTAGCACAAATTTTATGATTTCCTGGATGTTCCGTTGGATCATTTGAAATAATAGCCCCATTCCCAGGATGACAACAGCCCGGTTAGCTCAGTCGGTAGAGCACCAGACTCTTAATCTGGCTGTCGCGGGTTCGAGCCCCGCATCGGGCTATATTTTGGATTCAGCGGGACTTTTCAGGAGCCGCTCCTTCTGGCAACAGGCATTAGCACAAATTTTATGATTTCCTGGATGTTCCGTTGGATCATTTGAAATAATAGCCCCATTCCCAGGATGACAACAGCCCGGTTAGCTCAGTCGGTAGAGCACCAGACTCTTAATCTGGCTGTCGCGGGTTCGAGCCCCGCATCGGGCTATATTTTTGGATTCAGCGGGACTTTTCAGGAGCCGCTCCTTCTGGCAACAGGCATTAGCACAAATTTTATGATTTCCTGGATGTTCCGTTGGATCATTTGAAATAATAGCCCCATTCCCAGGATGACAACAGCCCGGTTAGCTCAGTCGGTAGAGCACCAGACTCTTAATCTGGCTGTCGCGGGTTCGAGCCCCGCATCGGGCTATATTTTTGGATTCAGCGGGACTTTTCAGGAGCCGCTCCTTCTGGCAACAGGCATTAGCACAAATTTTATGATTTCCTGGATGTTCCGTTGGATCATTTGAAATAATAGCCCCATTCCCAGGATGACAACAGCCCGGTTAGCTCAGTCGGTAGAGCACCAGACTCTTAATCTGGCTGTCGCGGGTTCGAGCCCCGCATCGGGCTATATTTTTGGATTCAGCGGGACTTTTCAGGAGCCGCTCCTTCTGGCAACAGGCATTAGCACAAATTTTATGATTTCCTGGATGTTCCGTTGGATCATTTGAAATAATAGCTCCATTCCCAGGATGACAACAGCCCGGTTAGCTCAGTCGGTAGAGCACCAGACTCTTAATCTGGCTGTCGCGGGTTCGAGCCCCGCATCGGGCTATATTTTTGGATTCAGCGGGACTTTTCAGGAGCCGCTCCTTCTGGCAACAGGCATTAGCACAAATTTTATGATTTCCTGGATGTTCCGTTGGATCATTTGAAATAATAGCCCCATTCCCAGGATGACAACAGCCCGGTTAGCTCAGTCGGTAGAGCACCAGACTCTTAATCTGGCTGTCGCGGGTTCGAGCCCCGCATCGGGCTATATTTTTGGATTCAGCGGGACTTTTCAGGAGCCGCTCCTTCTGGCAACAGGCATTAGCACAAATTTTATGATTTCCTGGATGTTCCGTTGGATCATTTGAAATAATAGCCCCATTCCCAGGATGACAACAGCCCGGTTAGCTCAGTCGGTAGAGCACCAGACTCTTAATCTGGCTGTCGCGGGTTCGAGCCCCGCATCGGGCTATATTTTTGGATTCAGCGGGACTTTTCAGGAGCCGCTCCTTCTGGCAACAGGCATTAGCACAAATTTTATGATTTCCTGGATGTTCCGTTGGATCATTTGAAATAATAGCCCCATTCCCAGGATGACAACAGCCCGGTTAGCTCAGTCGGTAGAGCACCAGACTCTTAATCTGGCTGTCGCGGGTTCGAGCCCCGCATCGGGCTATATTTTTGGATTCAGCGGGACTTTTCAGGAGCCGCTCCTTCTGGCAACAGGCATTAGCACAAATTTTATGATTTCCTGGATGTTCCGTTGGATCATTTGAAATAATAGCCCCATTCCCAGGATGACAACAGCCCGGTTAGCTCAGTCGGTAGAGCACCAGACTCTTAATCTGGCTGTCGCGGGTTCGAGCCCCGCATCGGGCTATATTTTTGGATTCAGCGGGACTTTTCAGGAGCCGCTCCTTCTGGCAACAGGCATTAGCACAAATTTTATGATTTCCTGGATGTTCCGTTGGATCATTTGAAATAATAGCCCCATTCCCAGGATGACAACAGCCCGGTTAGCTCAGTCGGTAGAGCACCAGACTCTTAATCTGGCTGTCGCGGGTTCGAGCCCCGCATCGGGCTATATTTTTGGATTCAGCGGGACTTTTCAGGAGCCGCTCCTTCTGGCAACAGGCATTAGCACAAATTTTATGATTTCCTGGATGTTCCGTTGGATCATTTGAAATAATAGCCCCATTCCCAGGATGACAACAGCCCGGTTAGCTCAGTCGGTAGAGCACCAGACTCTTAATCTGGCTGTCGCGGGTTCGAGCCCCGCATCGGGCTATATTTTTGGATTCAGCGGGACTTTTCAGGAGCCGCTCCTTCTGGCAACAGGCATTAGCACAAATTTTATGATTTCCTGGATGTTCCGTTGGATCATTTGAAATAATAGCCCCATTCCCAGCGATGACAACAGCCCGGTTAGCTCAGTCGGTAGAGCACCAGACTCTTAATCTGGCTGTCGCGGGTTCGAGCCCCGCATCGGGCTATATTTTTGGATTCAGCGGGACTTTTCAGGAGCCGCTCCTTCTGGCAACAGGCATTAGCACAAATTTTATGATTTCCTGGATGTTCCGTTGGATCATTTGAAATAATAGCCCCATTCCCAGGATGACAACAGCCCGGTTAGCTCAGTCGGTAGAGCACCAGACTCTTAATCTGGCTGTCGCGGGTTCGAGCCCCGCATCGGGCTATATTTTTGGATTCAGCGGGACTTTTCAGGAGCCGCTCCTTCTGGCAACAGGCATTAGCACAAATTTTATGATTTCCTGGATGTTCCGTTGGATCATTTGAAATAATAGCCCCATTCCCAGGATGACAACAGCCCGGTTAGCTCAGTCGGTAGAGCACCAGACTCTTAATCTGGCTGTCGCGGGTTCGAGCCCCGCATCGGGCTATATTTTTGGATTCAGCGGGACTTTTCAGGAGCCGCTCCTTCTGGCAACAGGCATTAGCACAAATTTTATGATTTCCTGGATGTTCCGTTGGATCATTTGAAATAATAGCCCCATTCCCAGGATGACAACAGCCCGGTTAGCTCAGTCGGTAGAGCACCAGACTCTTAATCTGGCTGTCGCGGGTTCGAGCCCCGCATCGGGCTATATTTTTGGATTCAGCGGGACTTTTCAGGAGCCGCTCCTTCTGGCAACAGGCATTAGCACAAATTTTATGATTTCCTGGATGTTCCGTTGGATCATTTGAAATAATAGCCCCATTCCCAGGATGACAACAGCCCGGTTAGCTCAGTCGGTAGAGCACCAGACTCTTAATCTGGCTGTCGCGGGTTCGAGCCCCGCATCGGGCTATATTTTTGGATTCAGCGGGACTTTTCAGGAGCCGCTCCTTCTGGCAATAGGCATTAGCATAAATTTTATGATTTCCTGGATGTTCCGTTGGATCATTTGAAATAATAGCCCCATTCCCAGGATGACAACAGCCCGGTTAGCTCAGTCGGTAGAGCACCAGACTCTTAATCTGGCTGTCGCGGGTTCGAGCCCCGCATCGGGCTATATTTTTGGATTCAGCGGGACTTTTCAGGAGCCGCTCCTTCTGGCAACAGGCATTAGCACAAATTTTATGATTTCCTGGATGTTGAGGTGTTTCAATGTTGAGGTGTTTCAATGTTGAGGTGTTTCAATGTTGAGGTGTTTTAATGTTGAGGTGTTTTAATGTTGAGGTGTTTTAATGTTGAGGTGTTTTAATGTTGAGGTGTTTTAATGTTGAGGTGTTTTAATGTTGAGGTGTTTTAATGTTGAGGTGTTTCAATGTTGAGGTGTTTTAATGTTGAGGTGTTTCAATGTTGAGGTGTTTTAATGTTGAGGTGTTTCAATGTTGAGGTGTTTCAATGTTGAGGTGTTTCAATGTTGAGGTGTTTCAATGTTGAGGTGTTTCGATGTTGAGGTGTTTCAATGTTGAGGTGTTTCAATGTTGAGGTGTTTCAATGTTGATTCTTCAATATACTGAAAACGTTTTTCTCGCCATATCTCGCGTCCCCGTTGTCCGGAGCAAAAATTATTTGCAGATCCATGATCACCTACATGAGCTTTACAAAACGGTATATGTCTCATCCCGAAAGGCGGGGTAAGTTCGTGAGCTTTTCTCGTTAGGAATGTGTGAATCGAATGCAAAATATTAGATTGTCGTACGCAAAACACATGATCATTAATATTTATGCCAAATTAAAGCTATTCTCAGATAATTATTCACGATAATATTACTGATAATAGTAATGGTAGTAATAATAATCAATAGTACTGATAAAACGACCGAAATAGTAACAGCAAAATGGTAATAATAATATCAATAACATTCACTGAACAGTTGAAACATGCTGACTTGCTCATTTTCGATTTATGCGAAACAAATTCCAAAATGAGACACTGATCAACACCAAGATGAATCGTCCTACATGGTTATAGTGAAGAAAACATTGTAAACATAAGCATTAGTCGGAACACTGATCATAAAAATCATCATGTTAATAATCATAGGAGTGAACATTGGTATCTTTCAGCTTGTGTATAATTCGTGTTACAGTGCACTGAAATCATACTGTAACATGTGAACAAATGATCAGACGATACGGTACCCAGTGTACGTAATACACACACGATTCAATTGTATTACATCTAAACACATACGAATCGAGCGAAATACGCTGAGATAGACAGCGAAACGACTGTGAGATAAGTCAGTGACAGAACAACATTGTTTCTATGACCGATACTAATAGCAATGGAAGGAACTGGTTAAAGTATTAAAAAAGCGGATATAATTGGCCTGATAATTAGCGTTATTCCTGGAAGTAATATCTAACAAAAGTAAACGAACAAATAATAAACTGAACCTCAATAATCTGACAAGGATCACTATAATTGATTTAACTACAAATGGGATTTATGTTAGATAGAGAACTCTGATATAATTTTTCCAAATGATCGACGCATTTTCTTAGCAGATTCCGATGTATCCCAGGATAATTCAACTAGTCAATCCTGATTATCAGTAAGGTTACATCAAAGCCAATTAAAACCAAACATGAAGAATAAATTAATCATGGAAAAAAGCAAACTGAACTATCGAATAGCTCTGAACATATTCAGTACAATAAATAATAATCAAATAAAAGAATTACGTTGTTCTGTTTCCCTTAAATTCTCACAAATAAGAAGTCATCACAAGATAAACAATCCACTTTTTAACACAACGTCAAAGATGCAAAGTTGAAAATCTCAATGATCATTGCAACATATATCACATTATGAACACAAATCATAGTCACGAATCGTTCAAAAAATACGAAAGATACGACAAATAAAAAACTGAATCAGTAAAATAAACAATCAAAATCATACAAGAACATGTCATTGGGGATTGAGTCTTCTAGAGCAGAAAGCATTTCAAAATCACGCACTCGAATCAAAAACGAGCTAAAGTAACACATACACACAAGGACTGCTATCAATTACGGAATCAAAAAAAAACAGAATAAAATTTCATAATACACTGGAAGCTTGTTATAAATGGATGACATTCGTTTTGAATTAACAATAAGCAAAAATGTTTACTCTACTATTTATAATAGCAATGACAGAAACAATAATAATTTTAAATTCTATACCACAGAAGAAATACGACTAGTTAGGAGAGTTTGAAAACTACATAAACGTTAGTTGATTAAACTGCTGACATTAGGTACACATTGATATAAATCATTTGATCAACTACTTGTGAAGTTTTGTTCATTTCTTTCAGGTAGAATTTTAGGATGCATATAATTTCAGGTTGCACACAGCTTAAAAATTCACAGTATTTTTCCTGATATAATGGAACGTGACGAGTTCATTTTCGGTTCGTCAACTATTCAATCTTCAAAAAAATGAAAGGAAAATGTTCTGGAGATGAGAGATGCTGATGAGCGCGAATAAATACTCAACGACCAGCTCATCAAAAGATCTATGAATATCCTACAGACCTACGAATATCAGTGCTAAAGACCTATTTCGTAAAATGAGATGGATTGAATCGTCACGTTGCGGAAGATAAGATCAACTCAAAGCCATTTCAAATGGTATGGCACATTCCATCATTTATAACACGTTTGAACATCGACTATTGATGCTTGGCTATCATAATAAAACATTCGTATGATATATACAAAACACGAATCTTAATTGACAACTACTGTTTTCAAACAAAAATATACCTTCATTCAAATATCATCAACGATTATTACCACAATTCTAGCGGTAACCGTGTCGAACACTACAGCAGTACAGTGCAATTACATTGATATTCTCGCTGTTGTACAATAAAATCTTATCAGCACACGTATGGGGATGCATGTGCGATTGAAGAGTTTCTATCGGTTGTCTACAATCACTTTTGCATCAGAATCACCTCCGAAAATTGTCTCGTTTAGTCTGCTTAAGTTGTCACACAATTCATAATGGCCGAAATGCTGTCCAAGTGCTAGAGTTTCGAATCGGAACATCATCGTTAAGTTTTCTTATGAACTTACAGTTTTCCGAATTGTGATTGCCTTCACCGGTAGATATACAACAGTGATAACAACATCTTGATTCAAGAAGTGTTTAAAATGAGTACTGAGATTTTACGACTATGTATAGGAGACGCGTTCACCGTCTCAACCTTACTGGATCATATACGGCATACTCATAGAATCAGACGAGTAACAACAACGAATCAGTTCCAATGAAGTTTGCCCGAGCATTGAAAATGCGCATATTTATCTGCGACTGATCTGTGCATGATCGACGGGAGTTGTCTGCTCCAATTCACACATCAAAATATAATATATAGTTTCGAATAAATTCCATACTGCAAATTAGAACTCGGCAAATTCCTTCGCACATTTTTCTGTACCGGAGATTCGTAACGGTTCCTCCTCGTAATCATCGAAATTTGACGCATCGCCGGGACCACGACACTTCGGAAGGAATGGAGCTTCGATCTGAATTTCAAAATTTACAAACAATTTTCTCAGAATTCATTCATGAAAATTCCAGTGAATCATAATTGCATTACGAGAAAAATCTTATTGAATGTGCTCGGTGAATTTTGTTTCATCTTCGTTGGCACCTATGTCAAAGTACTATCTACTTCCCTCTTTTGATATACCACAATCTTTTCCGTGACAATCTCGACTTTGATTTATCTAGAGCCACGGGTAGTGAAGATAACGTGTTGCTTCTCAACTTACATGTGGTACATGCCTTGTTTATAATGATAAAAGACTTCTAAGATGGGACTCGACCAGAATCTATGTAAATCTTCACTAATTGGTGCTGTCAAAACTGTGCCCTCTTCAATTTCCTCTCTCTTGTTCAGAGTTCTCAAGTAACATCAGAATTCAACAGAGATTTTGAACCGACATGGAATCAAATGTATGCCCTCTGAGTTCATTGGATCTTCGAAGCGAATTATGACCTCACAATCAGCACACTACCGGCCCATTACACGCTCTTTTGAAATCTATATACGGTACTCTCTTCTCTCATCATCAAATCATCTGTTTATGCCAGCTTTCCGTACTAACCTCGACAACTGCCTCAGTAATGTAGATAATCGAGTAATCTTCATGAGTTTCAGGCTCTTATAGCAGTGAAGCACCAAAAAGCAAAAGAAGCATCAGTTAATGCAAAGAAAACCCGTAAAAAGTGACGAACAAACTGAAGAATCAAATGAAATTTTAAGTTTGCTGATTGCATATCTCGGCACTGAATATGTTTCATTCTTACGAGAATCTTTATTTGCAAACATCATTCTCAGTTGAATCACATTTGGTTTGTTCAAGATATGAGCGAATAAATTTAAAATTAACGAGTGAGTGCACTGAAGTCGAAACTTCCTTTTTTTCGCTCAATTTCTTTTTTTGCATTGAAATTTTTCGACTTATTTCCTTCTGATTCCGTCTATTTTCCACTGTTAAAGTTTTTCATTTCGATGAAAGTATCTATAGGAATTTTCTCCATCGGAAACGACGAAATTCCCATCGAATATGCATGCAAAAAGAAACAATGTGAAGAAGCCACCACAAAACAGACCCACAAAAATGCAAACGTATAGAATAGATTGACATTCAAATCACAAACTGGTGTCCCGCGCCCAAATTGCGCCCGATCAAACAGTTGCTTCAAGAAAAAAATGCACACCACCAAATGTTTAAAAGAATAATTTTTTATGTATGGTGAAAGGGTCAGTGTTGAGGACAATCATCCACAAATGTTACAAGAACAACAACAAACAACAACAATAATAATAATAATAATAACGACAATATTATATCACTATCACGTTGATATGCAAATAGAATCGCTCGAAAACTCATGCATTTCACCGTATGCACCATAGTCATTGAACAATATTTATAAATCATGAAATAAGGCAGCATTATTCATACATATTCCCATTCACACTCATTATTATTGATTCTGCTTCATTATTAGTGGCTGTTATTATTATTATTATTATCATTATTATTGCTATCACCGTCATTATTACTGCTCACAATATGATAATTATCATCGTTGTATTGGCATCGATTCGTGATAAGGCACACACGCACACACATCAGAAAAACATATTTTCAACAGAAGCATTGATAGCTTATACAGTTACTGCCAGCCACCAGCAGTGACAAGAGAAGCCCACGTTTGATCACGCAGATCAAAACTGTGGAAACATTATTATTAGTGAGCGTGGAATCATCAATCATTGATGCTAGTTCAATAGTCTACTATGCATGCCTCGAATTTCCTATTCGCTTCTTTCGCTTTCAACAATAAAATAATAAGGAGCTAATATACCATACAACAGGAACTACTGAAAAATAAGATTCTGATTTGGAGTTCTGCAACTTGGAGTTCATTTCCCAGTTAGGGTAGCGTGCCTTTATTGTTAGCGTTCTCGTTCTCAGTAAATGAGTAGGGACTATATTTCCCGGCTTTCTGATCGAAAAAAAAACCCATAAGAGATAATCCCACATTCCGTGTACCTCACAAGAGATCCACAAGTCCAAAGGAGGATAGAAAACTAGCGGTACAGGTATCAGATTGACACTGAACTAATAAATCATCAAGCATGCAGAACCACAGACAGCAGCAAACAACGTTAATTCATTAGCATACAATACCCGATTATGGTTACAATCTGAAGAGTGTAATTTGAAAGAAACAAAACTAATCACAGCACTATAACAACACACAATAAATATAATATATACTCCAGTGTTTTAATAACAAGACCTTTTGATAATACCTTTCCAAACAATGCCTTCTCAAATTCAAAATGCGGAAGATTTCAATCTCTGTGTGTGCAGCAATGAAATTACTCATCTGAAACGAATTTCGTTCAGATGAAAGAGGTGAAATACCTCGAGTCTCTCATTTCGATCTGTACAAGTTGCTGTTCACAGCGCAAATCGTTCCCATTTCGAATTTGATATAGTTTCGAGACACAGCTGAACTATATAGATAGAAGAAAATGAGAAGAGTGAAATTCTCGCCGCATATAGCAAAAAGAGCATTCGATAAACAAGCAGTCATATTTTGGTATGCGTACTGAAAGCCTCCCCAGGAAGCCACATAGCTGATGAGTAGCATTGCGACAACTGTTTCGAGGTGCTTAAGACAGTCGAAATCATGAAAGAGTTGATCGTAGAATTGTACTGCTAAACTCTGGGCGCATATACCAAGTTGTGACTGCTGTGCCCAGCAAATTCAATTCAAAATTCTTTGAATCGATCCGCACAAAGATTCTCTGTGGCGATCTTGAACAGATCACCCTCCTCTTTGATATCCTCGACGAAATGCCTTGTATCCTCAGGTCCATTCACTCGTGGATATAAAGCCTCGAAAAGTCGTCCAGATTGATTTTCTTTATTCGAGAAACTTGCTGGCGTTACCTGATATCACCATCAGAAAATTACTTATGACAAAAACAAAAAAACAAAACACCAATAAAATGCCATAAACAATATAAATAACTCATTAATGCATGCAAAAATTCAAATTTGCTACACATTGTCTGTGTAATTGATTGTTGTTTGACACCAAAACCTCAGCACAATAACAAAAATAAGCGATTCATGCAGAAAAAAATCTTGATGAAACCTTTCGAAACAACCATTTAAGTTGAAAAGTTCGTGATCAGAAGTACACTTACCGAATCTGAGTGATCATTTATTGAAATTAATTTTTAAAAAATAAACAAGATGATAGCAAAGGAAAATCTAGTTTCAAACGCTCAGCAAAACAGAGTGAACCGATTACAGAATTGGCTTAATACGATAGCTAACTTACTCCGGAAAGAAATTTCACTTGCGTTGTCACGCCAAAGAGTTCTTATTATTGATCAAGGTCAATGAAAGATTTCACTAAGAAAGTAATATAGTTCAAAGAAGGAATGTTATTTTTCAGTCGAGAAGCACTATAAAGCATCGCTTTCGCGGTTATCATCAGAGCTCTATTGCATGCTGTTAGTGAATTTGAAAACTGTTATAACGAAACAAGCGTGCACAAGCTAGCGATTCCCGTTAGTGATTATTCAGTTGAAAATGATGAAATTTCAGCATTAGTTAACAGTGCAGAGAAATATTAAGCTGAAATTTCGCGAGACAAATTATTTTGAGATATCTGGAAATGGAAATCTCAGATGGCCGTTAGAGATAGGGACTTCGAAGGAAACGATTGAAAAAAACTGAACTTAATCAAGACTTAAGCTCGCTTAATGAAGTTCACTCTAAGCATTCTGTTCAATTCATCAGTATTCGTCTTACAACTGAGAAAGTCTGATGGATTCGGTGAACTTTGCTGTGCTCGATAATAGGAAATTCCTCATGAAGATGATGATTAGAAAAGGAACCTTTCTCTGATAGATGGCGATCCAATCGGTCGAACCGAACCATTTATGATTCTTAATATCAGCAACACCGTTTTTAAGGTTACCGTATCGCTTCGTCAAATCTACTTGAAGTAAATTCTTCAACAAATCTTTAAGCTCATTCGAGAAATGCGAAGGGAATTTCACCTGAAATCACAAATATTTCTTTTTTATAAAATAAACTTCTTATCAACATAAATTTGAATATGGGTAATGATGCGCTGAAAATGATTAAAAAAATCGAATTTAGGGAAATTTACTTTTCCGGAAACGATTTTCTCGTAGATCTGAATGGGTTGATCAGCGAAAAACGGTGGATATCCAGCGGCCATTTCATATATTAGCACACCAAGTGCCCACCAGTCCACGGCCTTATTGTAGCCCTGCAAAGGAAGTAATGATAAAAATTTGTGAATTAACGATAAAATAACGATAATAAGAATGACAATAATGAGCAGAAAGTCGCTTATAGTGATAATGAGTAATAACTGATAGTCGCACTATCTGATCACATGTGGTTGTGGGAATCGCATTAAGAGTGATTAATGAGGATTATCCGGGATAACTCACCTTACTAAGGATAATCTCAGGTGCAAGATACTCAGGCGTTCCACATAATGTCCACGTCCGACCCTTCACTCGTTTCGCGAAACCGAAATCAGTAATCTTCAATGAACACCGCATCAAGACTCATTTACAATCAGCAGCTCTGATGAAATTAACCAATAAATGGATCAGTACTGAAGAGAAGATAAAGTGAGGTGAGAAAACAAGAAAATAAAGAATGCACGAATGCAGCAGATACCTTCAGATAGCCAGTGCTATCGATGAGTAAATTTTCGGGCTTGAGATCTCTATAGATGAGGTCTAATGAATGTAGATATTCGAATGCTAAAACAATCTGCGCTGCATAAAACCTTGAATGTGGCTCACTGAATCGTCCGATTCGACGTAAATGTGAGAACATCTCACCGCCACTGATGAACTCCAACACCATATATAAATTCGAGTTATCCTGCAATTTGCAATCAAATTTTCTTCATCGTTAACATGTGTTCCTCTTTTGGATGTTCATTTGGATACTTACTGAGTTCATTTCACTGGAATGCTACCGTGTTAGCAACGTAGTCGTTGCATCAATATACACGTGCAACATTTCACCGTTCGTTCATAAACACTGACATTCTTTCGAAATCTCTAATTCATTCTCCCATTTGGATTTATCGATGTATTGATTTATTGATTTATCGATTATTGATTCATTAATTTATTGATTTATTGATTATTGATTTATTGATTCATTCTCCCATTTCAATTTTCTTAATGTACATGCTCACTGTCAATGAATGTTTTGGAGTGGAACTGGAATGAGACTCATGGACTTGACCTGACCCCTTACTCTCGCCTGCTCGATAGCCTTTGAGCCCGATTTCGCCTCCGACTCAAACCTGATTCAGACTCTCCGTGGTCAGATGGATGGACTTAAGTAAGTTTCGCATTCAATCGACAAGATACTAATCCAATTGGCTAAAAAAATTCTAAACAGAAACGTTGATTTGATTCTTCATCCGAATTCCCGAACAACAGAGAGATTTATAGTTGGAAATCGCACTGATAGTCATCTACAATTTTTGTTACTTTGTTGATCGGAAAGAAGTAAATTATCGCTATTTTTAGAAGTCGAATTGAAACTCAGAAGGTTTTAGTTAGCGTTTGTTGCCTAGCGACAAACGTGGGAATTTGTTTGAACAACACTTGAATGTATCACTGAATGATTTACATGACTGATTATAGATCATTTTATGTGAAGTTGGCCTATTCGGGGTGTTGTGAGAATTTTATTCCTAAGAATTTTTGAAGAATTTTTCTCGAGTTATCACATCTCAGAGAAGAAGATCTAGCTCCTTGCTACCTGTAGTTTTAATATGAAGATAGTGACGAAGAAGCTCTTCAATAGAACACAACAAACCTTGAAAGAATATTCCATATTGACAAGAAATGGGAAATCGATAGCTTGTAGAATACGTTTTTCATTGAGTGTGTGTTCGACTTGTTTAAGCTTAACAACTTTCTGTTTATCTAATATCTTCATTGCATAATAAGATGACGTCTGTTTGTGCTTCACTAACATCACACGTCCAAATGAACCCGTTCCCAGCGTTTTTATTCGGTCAAAATCATCTAAGGCGGCCGTATTCTGAAAATGCTTATGTTAAAATTCACTTGCCGATTACAACTTGATTGTTTGCTATGATGAATGATGTTGATAGTGGTAATAATGATCAGAATTAATGATAATGATCAACATGAATGATTACGAAACCAAAACCAGCACTCATCAACAAATGATAGATTCACTAAAAATCGCTCGGCAAACAACAAGATTTTATAGAAGGAACCATGATTTGATCCTTAGGCATTCGGTGGTTGCAGATTCGCAAGTGAATATCACCGCAGTCCATAACAAGTTTCAAATAAAGGTAAATAGATAGTCTGATGAACAGCCACAAGGGCAAAATGAAGAAAGTTCCCAGAATATCAACCGCCGGTAGGTTATGAGCACAATGTTAGTAACAAGCAAATTCAACGCCTGAGCGCAAGTTGACTTCCCAAAAGATTTAGCTTGCTAATGAAGGATGTATTCGGATGAGAACGTGCTCACGTTAACAACCATGTACCAATACTATGAGTTGTTAGGCAACTCTGGATTAAGAACACAATTTGTATATCGACGAGCGGATAAACAGAGGCTGATACTAACATTGGTAACGCCGTCAAGCAATATGAATGAAAACATGGAAGGTGACATGATGAAATAGAAAGAGCAATGATCACAACGACCATAGACATCATAGTTACAGCTATGTGGTTAGTAGTAATAAGAATGACAATTAGCAGTATCAGCCTCTACGATCATAATTATCATAATGAATCCATGATACTAATGAGTCAATGCAAGGAAACAAGATAAGTTCCGCAAGATGAAGATTGAATATAGGCAAAGGAAATATCAAAGAATCGCTCGATAACATTTTCGAAATGATCTTGGAAATGGGATCTTGGAAAATTGAAATGAAAGAAGTGATTTGGAAAGGATAAATTGCGATTCAACATTTTTTAATGGAAATGATAGCGATAGAACAGATGATAGCGGATGTTGTATGCGGAAATAAAGACACTGATGTATTTTTAAATATATATCATCAGATATAAACCAGATAAGAGAACAATCTCACAAACGTTACTTAGCACAGAAGATGATGATAATGCCGCAGACAAAACATAACAGATATTCATAGCTACGAAGAGGCATGATGAGAGAAGATAAGGAAGGAAATGGATAAATTGCTAAGATAATCTCACGAAATCGAATGACGAATTGTGATTGAGTGGAATGATTAAATTCATGTGCATATACCTTGCCATTCCATAGCTTCATTGGATAATACGATGCAAGCTGTGATTTGAACCAGAATAAATCGGCCGAAAGGTGCAATTGCTGATAGGCACTCAGCAAAAATGATATGCTATCCATATTGGAGGGATTTGCGCAAGCTGGTAGACTGTTGGACATGAGGTTGGAAAGTTTAGACCATATCGTCAGAGGTGACTCTTTTGAAGTATCTGCTCCCTTTGTAGATGTCTCTACAACAACTCTAGGTGACAGTATTGTCTGCTCTGCCGTTGGCTTCAAAAATGAGGAATTTAGCGAAGACACAATGCGATAACTCGGTCTTTTACCAGCTGCGAACTGATAGATTCGTTGATCAATCATCAGTGCATTTGCATATCGTCTCATATCAAAGCCTCTCCGTTGAAAATGGGCTTCTGAATCCACAATCATTTTCTCAAAGTTGCTCACAGAAAGTCCAGAATCATGACGACGATCCTGTTCTGAGTTCCGTTCGTTCGCTAGTAAACTCGGACTAGGACTACTTCTGCTTGATGATGGTACTGCATTCAAGTGTGATAACTTCGCAGAAGTCACTTCTAGATCTGCCTTCATTGAAGGCGGAATATTTGTGTCAGTGAAGATACACGAATATTTCTTATCAATATCGCTGCTACCCAAATGGCTGGAACTATCGTCGTGTCTGGCAGCAATTCTATCTTCCGTTGAGGAAAGTGCTTGCTTTTGAATTTCTAAAGAGAATAATAAGGATTTTTGTTGTTCACTCGTTTCGTTGAGACGATTTGCTCCATCTGATAGCTTCGAGAGTTGAACCGACGATAAACATTCTGCACTAAACCGTCGAATCTGCATCTGTTCAGGTTCATCCACATTTTGCAGATGTCCCAGTCGGAGCTTGACGCCTGACCAGAGATCATGCTGGATGGCTTGTAATGTTCGACTCGGAAAGAGCTGGTGTTTCGATGAAGAAGGAGATGATAATAGTGATTTTGGAGTGAAAACTGCAGCAACATCAAAATGCCTTTGCAACAACTTGTTGGCCTGATTCGATCTCATCCGTTCCACATCGTACTGTGATGGATGTTCAGTTCCACTCGAATTTCCACAAGAGGACATCGTCTCCTCCGAACATATGGGAATCATTTGATGCGCAAACGGCAATTTGCGATGGTTTACATTGGTGAAAGCATCGTATCTGTACAACGGATAAACGCCATAGGGGTTGGATTGGCCTAAAGATGAGGATATTTTCGGATGGGCACAGAGATCAGACGATAGTTTGGCAGTCGGAGGAGCAAATTCAGAAGATTCTGGCTGAGAGCAAGGCGGCGGTGTATCGATCATTCGCGATCGAGCAGTACTGATGTTGGCTGCAAGAGTGCAGTGTGACTCCTGGCTTTGCTTGTGGAATGTGAATGAAGACGATAGTAGGTTAGGAAAAGCAGTAAACGAAGAATAAGGATAGTGTGGTGATGCAGACGATGATAGCTGTTGCATTGAGAAATTCATTTGAAATTTACTTAAACTTAGCGAATTAATTAAATCCGAACGCTTTCCACTCGTGTTAGTGATATGACTGCTTCTAAGCAATTTCATCGTGCTTTGCCGTGCTCTCGTTATTTGTCTCTTCTGCTTTTTGTTTCGACAGTTTTTGATTCAATGAAACCATTCCTCATAGGTGCTTCGCTCAGCAGCAACTTCAGCCGGGAACGAATAAGGTAACGTTTCGCGAGAAGAAGCTTCTGTTAGAGACCGGTCAGAAATGCGGTTGATTGAAGAGACTAGCATGATATTTTGCGAGTGATTCAAAGAATGCTGGGAAAAAAATAAAAGAGAATGAAAAATTCGGAGTGAGTAACATTTATTGAAAATATATCGTTGTGAGCGAGCAGTAATCGGCACGGGATAGCACTAAAATGCTGAACAAAATGGAACTGTTGCATTATATGATGACAGTTGTGAATCACATAAAAGATAGAGATAAAGTAGAACCAGAAGCAGAATCAGAGAGGATCTGGAAATACTAGTCTTTGACGGTGAGATATAAGCATGAAACTGAACATTAAAGCTGGAGAGTCTGAAATTTTGCATTTACGATTAACAGAGCTGAAAGTAGCTATAGCTAGTTGTCAGATGTCAAGAGGCTAGATCGGATGGCAATGGGGATTGAATCTGCTACTGACGAGACATCATTGTGGCTAGGTTATTCGAGACTAAACAGACGAATAGATTCATGGATTTGATGTGTGACAGGCTAAGATGGAATGTGTAGTGTGTAAATAGACACTGAATTTGATTATAGATTCATTTAATCGAGCGAAATATTGAGGAATGGACAGAGCAAAGCTTGAAGAAGAACAAGATCAGGTGGAGACAACTATAAATGGGAGAGCAGTATTCGAGATCAATTGTCACTGTTCACGAGAAAACGTCTGGTTTGTATTTGATAAGCTAAAGCAGGAGGAAAAAGCTAAAAACGTAGTCATTTTGGGTTGTTATTGTGGAAATATTCAATTTCAAATGAGATGCAATCATGCGAAAGTTATCGTATGAAGGAAGAGACGACATTCTAATTGTCATCTTCTTATTCCTATCCCAAAAATTTAACATTTGAAGAGAACATAAGGACACTGTGAGCAGTAAACACTCATGAATATTTTGTCTAGCCAGCAGCTAGCCGTTCATTTTCATCCCATATCACTCACAATCAGTACCTGCTCTGTTACTATTCAAACGAAACTGCAAAAAAACTCATTGTGAGCCACATAACAGTTCTGAAGACTCCATTTTACATTTTAAAGCCATCATTAATAAGAGTTATAGAATAATACTTCGAAAACTTCATCGCATCACCATATTGGGCTCATTTTAGATTATTAGTCTTTTCGGATATGAGAAATTAATTCATTTCATTATTATTCATCGGAAAATTTCAATTTAAGTGGAATGATTGGTAATAAAAAAACACATTCATTCAAGGCCTAAGAGCGAGCATTTTATAGCGTCGTGTGGTTTCCGATGGATAGAGCACTAATAAAATGTACTCATCGAGCTTTTGATGAACCAAGATTTATGATGACTTAAATTAAATCTTGGTTCATTTGAATGACGGTATTACATGACAAGTGAAACACTCAAGTTCGCCTAACCAACTAACGAAGTGCAATATGCCATTTGTCATGGTAGTAGTAGTTACTGGATTTCTCACCATTCAAGTTCCAGACTGATTTGCTTATCAATACTTCTGCTGCTTACTGATCATAACGGATCTCTCAACTATCGAATCAACCACCTTTCGATTCACCGGAGCAGCTTGTGTGATGGGATAAAAAAGGGAGATACGAAGCACGCTCGATTGATTGAGATTCACTACTGAATAATTTATACGAAATGCTGTCTTCAAGAGAAGCGCGAGCGATAGGCGATTTTCTGATTCAGACGGATGGAAGGCGCGGCGCGTCGGATGAAGAATTCCAGACGCGCTTGGAAATATTTCATCAAAAATGAGAACAAATGCAAGACGAAAAGAAATGATGCAGCCGCTTTGCATAAAATCATGCAATTCACCTGAAAATGTAACTGTAAACAAAAACAACAGAAAAAAAAGAAACGCGTTGACGAACCTGTGCTGGATTATCCCATCGTTGTTTGAATTCTTCTCTCGCTCGTTCCAAGAATTCTTTAACTGAAAATTCATATGTTTACTATTCATGAACACAATAAGTGAATAATTAGCAGTGGAATTTTGCTGGTTTTATCACTGAATATTTTTTCCACAAAATCATGGGTAACACATTCAGGTGATAAGAGATTGTACCTGGTTCAAGTCTCCTTGGACAATCACGAAATGCTGACAGAAGGCATTATTAAAATTGAAGATATTTTTGATGAGAATGTTTTATGTCATCATCACACCAATATATTTGTTCCACTAGAGATCAACTAATGATATTTCGTTCAGAAGATTCACTGATATAAACAAAATCAGCAAATGAAAAATATGAATTGAAATGGTGCTAATGGACAACAAAGAGCAAAAAAGATTACGTCAATGATAGCAATGATTGCTAATTAATTGCTATTCATGAATATCATGTCACTAGTAATCAGTATTGTTTAAAATGTGATTGATACAACAGCTGTAACTGCCAACAGTAATTTATGAACGAGTGAAGAAAATTTAAGTTATTGAGTTATAGGAAATCAGTGTAAAATTCTGATGGGTAATGTCTGTTCCATGTGAGATAACTCTCATGGATTTCAATTGTAATCTTGGAAGAACTAATAGAAGTAATAAAGTTCAAATCTATGGCTGGTTCAGATTCGATGCCTGCATGAACCATATAGTCCTGAGGCCAAATGGCACGGTTAAGTTCATTCCGCAAATGCGATATTTAGTCAGCCCATGGATCGTGCTTCAGCCATGAAAAAGCTGGATTCAGGCGGACTGAACACAGTTCTTATACGCTATCCATTCTTAACACAGTGTTCTCAAGCGTACACTTACTAGCGTATGAACCTTTTGACAGCAGCACATTCTTTGGATGTGTTATAAAATATGTGAAGGAAATCAGACAGGCTCCGATGTCCATACTCCTTCAGATTTCACCAATTGACAGTAAAACATCAAACAAAATAAGCTAATATAACCCCGATACTATTCATGGCCATAAGTGCACAAAAAATTGCTTCAAAGAAACTAGAATACTAATAGACATGTAAGTGCAGTGAAATTTTAGTGTTTAATCAAGTCATAATAGTGTCAAGTCAGAAATTCACTGAAAAAGTCAATTAAGCATGAAGAGTGCATCAAAACTGCCATTCTAACCGTAAGAACTAAACATCGGAAACTGCTTAACCATGAAACCAGAAAATTACTCAATATCTAGGTTGTCGATGCATTCTATTGTGAAACCTTACCTGTGCATTTTCTTACATTTCAAGCTAAAACTGTGAACATATTCGAGTCTGTTAAAAGCTGTTGAATTGTTGCTGCTAATGCGACCATATTCAAATACAGATCGAAGCGTCAGATTTCATAATGCTACATCATGCATGGACAATTCTATGGCGAAACATGCTTGTTTCTGCTTAGCATAGAAACCGTAGCTTAGTTGGCTTGTGGTATCTCGTAGCTTTGGTTCGACTCAAACTAAAAAACTTCTTTCGTTCCACCTATCGTTAGAAGTGCACGATTATTTCTGCTTCACTTCATTGCTTATGGCTGGCTGCATGCTCTAGGGAATTTCACTCACTAATCAACTCTATTCTATGGTATTCACAACGAACAAACTATGAATTCAACTTCATCACACGCACCAGTTTGCATTGCACAGACTTATTTCACTCATTTGACAAGCGAGATGAATGAACATTAAAAAAAGTTTTTCAGTGCGATTTGTGAGTGCGTTGTTAGATGAGCAATGGGCTGGCTATATTTGTGCTAATCATAGCGTAATCTGAAGCTTTTCAAGCAATTTTCAGTGCACCCATTAGAACACAGTTGAGAGCACAAAAAATAAGACGTGAAATTCCTAGGATAAGAACTTTTCAGAGGAATGATGACAAAGATAGATACACAACGAAGAAATGAGTGCAAAGTAAGTGCAAGTGGTTTTTTTCTCATTTTCTCCTTTCAACAGAAAATGCTACAAAATGAAGCAATCGGTACGAGAAGCCGCCTGTGGTACGAGAAAAAAATTTTAAAAAATAGAATTAAATCTTACAGAATTTCACTTGAATCTTTCGATTATTAGATAACATTTTTGTCTGTGTTGCGAATGTGATTGTCTTCGTAGCAGCGTGCTTGAGAAGATAATAATTTTATAGACGGCCAGCAAAAATAAAAATTGAAGCAATCGAACTGATAATACAGACTATTGTAAAGCTAGTAGTGTTGTGATTAGCTATTATTGTTATCAGAGCTGCTGTCGTGATATATGACAGTCATTAATCTGTATTATGATAATTAGACTGCTCCTGATATCATATATCTCATACGCATTCAGAAACGCAGTTTTTTTTTGTCAATCTCCAACGCTCACAACGTGTTGTTCTATGATACTGTCTTACAATTAGTGAAGTTTAAATATTCTCATCACGGCTTTAGTATGATCGTAATTTTAGTGAATTTATGAATTTCCGAGTGAATGAGCTTCGCAGTAAAGTTAATGTAGTCTAGACAGATTACTGTGTGAAGGCAACGTGCTTCGGAATGGAGTATTATTAGCACGCTTGCACTGTCGGTAATATTTCGCTTATTGCTTTCACAATAAGGGTAAAGTAAAACAATTGAACAGATAACACCAGCAATGTGCTTTGCTAGTAGGCGATAAATTCGATCAAATGAATATTAGTTTCGGCGATAACCGAGTGAATAAATTAACGATTGAATGAACAGGAGGTCATCATTCATCTGAATGAGTGATATTCCTTGCCATTGAAGGAACGAGCTTTCAACAATCGCTGAATAAACTGTTCAGAAGTACTCACAAAGCGGAGTGAATATCAGATGAGATCGGCTGATTCTTTGACAAACGGATCAGACGACATATAAACAATGATTTATGCCAACAAAACTGTTCTCATTACGGCTTCAAATATAATGCTGTCAGTTGTTGGGTTATTGGGTACAAGTAAGCATAGGAATCGATAGATTCGTGGGAAAGAATGAGTGCCGATCTGAAACGGTCATAGATGTGGTGCGCAAGCCTTCCGGAAATCCGTGATTCGATGGATTAACGTTATTGAGCTCGCTATCAATAATCTGAGATAGATCACTTAAAATTTAGAGCGGATTCAATGATTTCGATGATAATATTGGGTCACAGCTTGCAGATTCAGATGAAACTGAATTTAGGGATTAGCGGTAAGCATTGATGGATTTTCGATCAGTTGCGGGCAAGCACTTGAAAGCTGACCGATGATAGCAGACTTAATATTTAGGCGATTCGAGCAGTAATGATGTTAATAATGATAATGATAATAATAATAAGCTAGCGTGACTGCATTAAGACAGAGGTGAATGAAGTGGAATAAAATGAAATAAAAGTGCCGATATGGGAATACGACTGGTTTGATGATTGAATAAGTGCTGGATGAAGAGAAAGCCGTATGCGTTGTGATATTTCGTTGAGGTTATCGCTCTTCAGCAGACTAGCTAAAGCCTAGGTTTTCGTTTTCTGTTTCTATTTGCAACTCTGAATCTTTACTAGAGCTGACTGCTGCTGGTGCTGCTGCGTTGGCCAGTTAGTCTAGAAGCATTAAGGTGCTTCACAAAGGCATCTATCTGTAAATGTACGTACGTTGATGATGATATCATAGAAGCAGATTTCTTTCGTGTTTAGCTTTCATGCCTTACTTCATATCACACTGTGTCAGCCATGATGCATTAGTCTCGAACGGTTGAGTTCTAAACGCATGCATGCATTCATCTATTTATACTGGATTAACGAGTAAGAATGGTGAATGCCAGCTCGTTATGCGCATGTGTTTGTGTGTCTGAAGCACGGGAAGCTTCAACAAGTAATGCGAATTTCATGGCTTATATCGCCATAACTCTCGATTGTCAGAGGTGAGGGTATAGCCAGCTGGCTGGCTAGATGGATGGTGATAGCTGACTGCATTTATGATAACAACCACAGATATGAAGATAAATCAAAAAAGCTAGTGAGACTGAAATGGCCATCACGAGACGACAGCATCTCGAATGACATGAGAAGAGTCAATAAGAGACTTCGCGTCTATAGCAACTCGTCACATGCATTAGTTTTTGTTTTAGTTTTTGCCTTCATGACTTATTCCCTGATTGTTACAAATCTATGAGTTTGTTCACACTTATTACCCTCTCTGACTTCTACTAATATCTACTCTTATGTCTAAAGCCTCACGTTATCCTCGGTTTATCACTGACTGGTATTTCTAGCTATCTGCTTTTACTCATGCACATTTACCTTATTTGACGAGTTACAAGTCAAACTGATGCTTTTACTGCAGCAAAATACCTCTTCTAGTTGAAGCTGTCTCGTCATGACTCTTGCTTCCATGCATAGCATGCTTTTCCTCGATATTCTGCTCATGACTGACATCAATATCTCTGAATTTCCTTTATCGGCTGTCTAACCGTAAAATCTTTCCGGCTTTTCGGCTCGAATGCATGCATATTCTCTTGTTTTTCTGCATGGCTGACTTGGCCAGCACAAAGAGATATTTTCTTCTAATCTTGCCTTTTATAGTCAGACTGATTCTTAAGCAGCATATATCACTGTTGAGCAGTAGGCGTCGACAACTGTGATAATAAAGTCAGTGCCCCAGGGCCTAGTCAGTCGTATCGCTATGCAGTGCGCTCAAACACTAGGACATTCCCTTTAGGGCTCATAGCCAAATCACCATATCGGTCGGTTTTCATACACACACACACACACATGCATTCACATGCCAACCCGTACATTATTCATCCTTCAACAGGTTTATGCATCGCGATTCGCAATGCTCTCGATTTTGAGTATTCATACTGAATCTCCTTATATCGAATTCTCCAAGTGTTGTTGTGACTAATTTACTCTCGCCATCTACTTTCCGTAACTATTGAGCGTTCAGCTATCTGTTTCCTGCTCAACGCATGAGCCTCTTAAACGTGCCTCAGTGCACCCTCAGCAGATATGGCCAGCCAGCTCTGATTCTCTCGCTTAGCTTTGTTGGCTTGTAAAAAAGAAACTTCAATACAAATCACCAACACAGCAGCAGCAGCTTCTCACATAATGCCAGATGTGAAGAGATGTTAACAGATCGTTTGATTAGGGCTTCGTTCAACTTTCAGCTTGACTTAGCGTCGTCGCACGCCTAAGCCCACCGTCTGGCTTTTTTGCAGTAATTGTTGAACCATTAAATGAGAATAATGTCAATAAAATAGCACGTCATAAAGCGCTGATTACGTATTGGCTGAGAAACAGCTGTCAAAAAGCAGCAATAAATAATTAATCTATCGAAATCATATTGCATAATGCAGGATATTTACACTCGATTAGCTTGGCTCACACGTTTTTCATGTTAAGTTAGTTGACTTCATATATCATTCAGTCAGACAAATAACAGTGAATATGCAAGTTATCATCTATAGCGCTTTAGCTGATTGCGAGCTGACGATCAGCTGCTTTAGAACAGCGATTCTCACGCTTATTCACTCTTGAACATGTGCAGAACGTCATTCCCCCCATCCAGCAACCTAGTCCGACCGATATTTCTCCCCTTTTCAATCGCTCATCACATGTAACTGACCTCTAAGAGACCAGGAATCTTAGGGGATCATGAAGTTCGTTGTCATAACATTGGGAGCACATTATCACGTAATTCTCATCAGACATCTCTTTAATGGCCATTGATCTGCTTAAATGACTAAAGAATATGGTGTGACTGTTTGGCAATAAGTTCACTTATAACTTATCCTTTCTAAAGCGTATCAAACTGATCGGAATTGCATTGGGTTGATGATTGAATTCCATAACTAGATGCTGAGAGAAGAACTGAGAATTTGAACTTAATCAAAGAGTATCTGCTCATTTGTGTTGTTCATTTAGTTAACTGATTGATTCTTCCTTCATTCATGGCTGTAACTCGACACTCAAATGTGCACTCTTTGCGTATCATTCACTCATGAAAGCAGTAAAATTATGCATTACTTACTCACACTCATAAACTAGCAAGTATCTCATAAATGAATCTATTCAATGTTTTCTGGGTGTTTTTTTTTTCAAATAAAATTTTTCGGTTTCTAAGGAACTCAATGTGTTCTCGCTTCGGCGGCTGGCAATTTCATGTATCGTTGAGTGGCAATTTCATCCATATGCTTTCAAGCTCATAAACGGGATTGATCGAATGATTATTGCTCCGAGACTCATTCAGAGGCTTAATATGAGCTCGTTGAAAGTACGATAAGAATGAGAACACGAATGAAATATATTTATAGACGTTAGTGTGCAACCGAATATATTCCTCAGCAATACCTTGAAGCTAAGGAAATAACTGAGATTTGTCAGAATGTACAAGCTGAGGGCAGTGGACAATTCAGTTCATCACATACAGTGTGTGCGCTCTTTAACGGGCCATTTTAGCAGTTCTATCAATCAATCAATTTGATGGTCTGATCACGTTAAATCAGAACATAGATTGGAAAATTTTGAGTTTTATACTGGGAAAAGAGTGTGCGAAATGGAAATCGAAACATGAATCAAAGCTTTCTGGCCAAATTCTATGAAATCTACTAAAAATCGCGTAGATACTCGAACGCATAGCTGAAGAAGTTCATAGAATATCAAAGTGAGCTCAAGAGTTCCATTAGTTTGGGGAAATCTTGAAAGGTGACGGATCGAATCGAGTAATCGAGTAATTCAGAGCGAATCCGGGTTAAAACTGAATATGCTGAAGACGTAGAAAATGAAACAAAATACTGATAGATGTTCACTTACACGAGGACATCATTGCATTCAGTGGTGAGGATAATGTTACGGTGATTTTGCCTCAATGATTGTGTTTGTGTTCAAAGACCTTATGTAAGATCGAAACATCTGTCGTAGTCGAATACTTCAAGTCAGAATGGCAGCGATCAGCACTAGATTTGGATAATCTTTCTATGGATCAGCAGAAGCAAAACAATATTGAAACGTTGGCTAACTATCACTACAGCGGTTTGCTTACGATTAGGAGTTGGCCATGTCAAAATGGCATTGACAATAACAATGACGAGAATATTAATAATGACAGTAAATGCGAGTAGTGGAACAATATTGTTTAGTAAAGTAATAACGATAACTGGAGTAATACTGATGAATATAACATCAGTAAAAGAAGGGATTTCACAAATAGTAACGGTGATAAACGATTTGTCGTAGTTGTGTGCTTCGAACTATCGTTAACGTAATGTTCAGTGCTATTTTTAGCCCATATTACCAAATACTTATCAAATTTTCATGCAACCACAAACATTCACAAAGAAAGCCACCCAAATGTAAATATTTGTTCAATAGTTATTCCAAATCAAACACCATATTTATACTCAGTCTTCACGGAACACGTAAACAGTATCTCAAAATATGATCAATTGATTAATAGTAGAGATTATGAAAAACAAACTGCTCTGAGTAGCAATAACAACGGCAACGGTCTGCTCACAGATACTCGCAATTTATTCGTTGTAAGTAAGATACCATGATGGATATCGTATTCATGTTGAAGATTAATGTTAAAATTGTATCAACTGATATTAGCGGTAGCAGAAATAAACATTGAAGTAACGAGTAGTAAGCTGAAGAATTACACTGAAATTCTCCTACAAAACCCGTTCAGTTATATTAGGTGTCGCAGAAAGTTCCTGGGCAACTACGCTGGCAAACTGATATAATAAAACATTACGTCTCATTGTAGAGTTCTTCTATCTCGTGTTATATGTCGTTGTGTAGCTCATTCCCCGTTTATTATTCTCAGTGATTTCTTTAAAATGAAATGGAATATCGAAAATTGCGAAGAATCATTTTTGCCCCATGTTTCATCAGTAAAAGCGAGCAAAATAGCGATTCAAACAAAATGAACCAAACGGTTCGGGTGTATTCTTGTAAATATACTTTAGGTCAGGATGTATGAAATCAAATGAGATTTATCTAACTCATGCGATCCTCAAAATTACACCAATAAAGAAAACACTGTTAATGCTGTGATTATTATTGTTGTTGTTGAGCATTCTCCTTATGATCCAGCATTATTGCTGCGTGATAGATCTTGTGATCATTTCACATTTGCTTTAATTCATCTGCAATAGTAAGAGCGTTGTTTGATCTGGATGAAATTCCTACAAATCATTGTTCCGCTCCGATATTCCACATTTTGAAATGAAATCATCTCTTCCTAAATATACTGATAGTTTAGAATCATTTGTTCAAATCAACGAGTTCAGAGACATCCGAAACAAAAACACACTGAAAAGTGGTTTCTGATTGAAGGGCTCTGATTGATAGAAGAAAAGTTTCAACAAAAGAAAGAACTGGCTGAAAGTAGAAGAAGAACAACTGACGTTTCAGTGCAGTAAACACTATCAGATGTTCAGAAGATGAAGGATTGACAGGCACTTGAATGAGACGCTTGAAGCGCTCGAGAAATTTGTACTTTGGGCGAAGCTCTAGAACACTGTGAACTCTAATGTGTTAAACTTAAAGCATTTAGGCTCGCAATCAGCGACACCAATGTTCATCGTACATAATATCTTATTTTAAATCCTTTTCAAGTACCTATTAAACAACTGAATCAAACCAGAAACCAATTTTTCATTCAGATCGGTCATGTTTCGTCAATACCAGCATTTATAATGTCCAATAGGAAGCATCGTAATTGATTACGATGCTTTTTTACCGCACATAAATTAATCAACCACTTTAGCGATCTCTACAGGATGATAAAACCGCAACAGTAACACTAATTAATTGGTGAAACATGAGATTGCTCTGGAAGATGACCGACTATTAATTAGAATCTCAAAGGGCCTTAGAGATATGCATCCGAGTAGGATTCAATGTCGCAGAATCTATTTAAGCTAGATAAGGAGGTTCAATTCGTTTCCCAGCATGCTTGCTGAGAGCTCAATTCTCAGTAAATCTTTATCTGATGATTTATCACTCGATAAATATGACTGCAGTAGATGAACCACTTTTTTGAAATTACTTAATCTCATGTATGAATTTTGATGTATGCAATTCAGAAGGAATTCCCAACAAGCAGTTGACAGGAATTTCTGCTTATTGATTTACTGAAAATTTTCAAATGAGAAATTTGAGAAAACCAACAACCCTTCATGAAGAGTGGGTGGGCACTCGAAAATTAGAGTCATTCACACTTGCACTTGTTGGAGTGTTTGAAAGTATTTTATTGACTTTACAGTAAGGTAAGGGTTCACGTAACATACTGGCGTCAAACCTGAGCATATTGACGTGACTCAGCTGGATGAGCTGTTTGAGTGCTTACACCGGATATCCTATATCCTAGTTTCATTCTCGACTCAGCCATTTGTTTGATTAACACATAAACAAGTGTATTTTACTTAACGTACACTGTATTCTTCTAGATCTACAAATTTCCACGCTTATTATCGTTTTGTAACTGCAGAGAGAAAGATACACGGATAGATCTGTGACTGAGAGGGAGAAGAAATTCATGCTAGTGGAACAGCATAATAAATCCGTTCCGTTTTCGAAGTTGATATGAATTGATCAAGGAAACGATCGAAGTAGTGCGTGGTGATCATCCAAGGAAAAATTATTGAAGAACTCACAATAATAACACGACGATGATGTGGCCGAAATTGCATTGGATCCTGCGCTCACTGGAATTTTCTTATTGACCAAAACGAGTGACGCTGAAACATTAGCATCGTCCTGTGCACTGTTTTCAAAGGCTTTGCTGTTGCTGCTGTTCGTTACTTTTGGGGTAGTAATATGCGAAATTAGTTTAGCTGATAGACTGACGCTAACATCACTGATAATATCGTCACAACTATCGTCATCATTATCATCATCGGCGTTATCGATAGAACCTGACACCTTGTCAAGTATGACCTTATCAGTACGCGTCTTGTTGTCAGAAGTGGCAAGAGGAGTGGAAAGATGAGCAGGATGGATGGTCACGGTGGTGGTTTCGGATGGATCGTAGACCGTCTGTTGTGCTGGGGACTTATCACAGAGTCGAATGGTGGTGGCTACAGTGGGGTTATTCTCATCATCACTACTCAAATCATCATTATTGTAGAGCTTATTGCTCGAGTGAACAGGTTTAATGGTGAATTGAGTGGATATAGACATTTGGACGATGGATCAGTAGGAATACAGAGCAAAATGAATAATCAGTGAATAAGATGGGAACGAAGTCGAACGAAGAACGAAAGATTATTGCTCAATTAGAAACTCCCGAAGATCTTTTTAAAATCAATTTCGTTCGATTTAATAAATCAGTTCCGATCAATCTGGCTCAAAGTGATTGGAGATCGTAAAATCTTCAAAACAAACGGCACGGCTGAATTTTTGTCTTTCAGTAAAAATGAATGCAGTCAAATAAATAAGACGAGTTCTTTGATTAGCCCAGAATAATACTCATGAAGAGATGAAAAATGAACGCAATGATAGAATGAAAACAGCCGACTTGATCAGGCGGATGGATGGATAACTTATGATAGTGATATGGGATATCGGATATCCGTGACCAGAAGATAGAGTTTGCGGAAACAAACGTTCAGAGATTAGGAGTAATTTTCCCGCTTATTATTCAGTTTCAAATCACGAATGAAGTGAACGGCTACGAGTGAAAAAGGTAGGAACAATAAATGTGAAAATTTGCGTTCCAATTCCTTGCTTCAATAATCGTCAGACCTGTGGTGACGTTCCAGCGAATTCACGTCATATGAATAAGAACTCAATTATATGAATAAGAGCTCGAAGAGTTTATCAAAGGTCACAGATGCTGACAATTGAGAAAACTCTAGTTATTTGAGCAGCTCAATCACGTCAAGTAGCAACAATAAGAATAGCAGGACTATCTGTAGTAGCAGCTCATGGAATCAAGAGTGGAATCGTGAGGCAACGAATGAATTCAGGAGTAACTGAACACTGAGTTAGCTCAGGCTCTCTCTCTTTGTGAAATTGATGGATTGATGTAAAAGATTGATGATGACAACAAAGATTTCTAGCTGTCTGTGGTGAAGCAAAGCAGAAGAGATTGATGCTGAATTGAATTAAACAAATAACAAGATGAAGTTAAGTTAGCGCAAACAATAAGCGATCAGTATAACTAACTATAACATCTCACTTCGAAGAAGCAGTCAACTCGTCAATGAAGAACTAAGTTCGATATGAACAGGGTAGAAAATAAATGTTAGTTAACGGTATTTCATGGAGAGGAGGTATGAGATATAAGATAAGAAAGAGACTCTTTCGGATTATTCAAAATGAGCTGGGATGGTGGCATAGAATGACGATGATCTCAGTTGAAGAAAAGGATAAAATAGAACATAAGACGACTGATCTCGACGTCAAGACGAAACTCTAGCGTGAATTTAGAGATAAGTGGAGAAGTTGGAGCTGACTTTATCTGCTGATGAGGTTCCTGCCTGACATCCTCGAAAGAGACGATCAGAAAACAATTGTCCATTGATATGTTAGCAGCCAGCACATCAACAGCCGAACAGATCACTGTAAGTGATGCAAAAAAGGTGTAGCTCAGACAGTTGAATGCAAGATGTTGCGTTAAGGTACCCGAAGAAATCAACATGAGTCAGGAAAAGATACGAACAATTTAAAGAGTCAATTGAGGGAAGTTTAAAAGACGATAAATTTGAAGGTACCTAACTACTTTAAGTCTCAATCGCTTGGTTGACACTTATTTCTTACAAGCACTATATATTGTGAACAAGTCTAGTCAATTGTGAACAATGTATGCACTTCATGTACATATTTTTTGAGTGGATATGGATATATATTTTAAAAAATAGACAGAACAATCAATAGTCGATCAGTTCAGTCAATCACAAATTAAATTACTCATCAATGTCCCCAATTGTATCAGTTATCTTTAATCAGTTTTACCAGTGGTATTATAACGCATGACCAAGATGATTTGTTGGTCAATAATTGTGAACTGAAAAGAGAGATTGAACGGTCGGAAGAAAGAGACAAATGCTAGTGTTCACAACAAAAACTTTTGAATTTCAATTCGCCACTTGAAAGAAAATTAAAACATGAATGCCTAAAAGCATTTAGGAGCAATGTTCAAAGCAACAGGTAACGATGTAAAGTACGTGAAATTTCCTTATCCGTGTTTTTTCTGATTCGACGCTATATTTCAGCGTGGTTGGATTGGAAGAAGATAACTGCTGATGGATTCGTCAGTTGACGATTCTCTTTTTCACAAATGGACGACTGGTGATTATGCAAGATGTTAAAAGGATCCGACCCGCTCATACTTTCTCTTATCATATCATTCATTCATTATCTAAAGGACATTCATCTCCATCCCATTTCTCGCTGCTACTTTTTCACCTTGCATCACATCATCTTAAGAGCTTCTTTCAACTTTATCGGCTAATAATCATCGGTGTAGATAACTTAAAACTGAAAACCTTCACCTACTCTATACCTGTTAAACACTGGATTTCAATCGTCATGCTCAATCGTCCTATTGAAAGAGCGTGATCGAAGGATCCCTAATATCTCCTCTCTTCTCTGGTTGTCTGACTAGATTTTCATGTGAAAGGTCTCGATTTTGATCCTCGTTAAGATCTATAGATTTGTAATCTTCATCACGATCTCTTGACTTCTCTGCATGATGTCGAGAATTCCAATTCATTTCACTTGTCATGACAGCATGACCCTAGCTCTCAGTAATGCTTAACTTACTTTCTCTAACGGATCGTTATCGAGCATGATTTATGACCGAGCAAGCTTTCTTTGTTTTCCTGTGCCGTTATTATCAGACTTCTGATTTATTGCTTGTTTTCTCATTATTACTATCATTATCATCATCAACAACAGCATCAGCTTGTTATTTTCGTCACCATCTTAAAATGTTCCTCACATAATGCTCCTCATCATCACTATTTCAAACAGTTTTCACTCAATTACCATTGAAAACAAACAAATCTTCTCCAGATCCTACCTCATTCCAAGGGATCACTTCGTTATTCGAAGGGATTTGATAAGTCAATGATTCAATAATCCGGTGTTTTTCAACGCATTCTTTTCAACTTTTTTTTGAAACTGCTGCAGTCAACGAATGGTTTTGCATGCATGATTTCTTTGCATTTGCAGTGGTCAATAACGTGGTTGATTTTTATATTCGGAGCTTGCTTTTATCGTCTGAAGAATTGTTTAACTAAGGCATTAAGACTGTTCGTTTTGCCATTTTCCGACTGGATTTGCTTTCTGCTGATTCGAATATTTCTAGATTGTCCACTGATTCCGAGGATCATTCTCTCGGATTTGTCTATAGATTAATATCTATAATCACGATGTTGTTGTCATACAACACAATCCTTAGAAAAAACTGAAACTAGCAATAGGTTATCCGATTAATCATATGATTAACTCACTTATCTAGATTCGCTGTTGCAAGATATCAGAAAAAAATCAATCAATTCAACAGTGAGCATAAATCAATTCAGTAAAAGTAATCAATCGTGAGCGATTTTAGAGAGAATCGCACGAGTTGCGAAAATATCTGATTGTGAAGTGGTGAATGTATAGGAGGACATGAGGAGTCCTACAAAAAAACAATTATATAGGCAAGTGGATCTCACTGGGAACACGTTTTCATGTGGCGAATTTTGAGAGTAAGATTGCTGAATCAACTGAAAAAGTTCGACGCTTTCACTGGCTGATTTCACAAAGGTTTAGAGCAGCTTAAATGAATCTATTGTGAAGGTGAATTGGAAGGTGAATGATAAGGCACATAAAATGATGAGATATATGTGTGGTGGAAAAGAAGTTTATAGAAACCTTCAGTTCCTTTGGTAAACTCTATTGAGAGACGTCACTCAAAACATATATCAACGAATATTTTGAAATATCGAAGGAAGCAGCATTTAATCTAGCTTGCCTGCAATATCAAACTGTCTGATCGAAGGATTTTCATTGACAAATCACAATTCCATCTTTTCAATCACAATATAACCTCTCTTTTTTCGACATCTTTTAATCGTAGCATATTGTAGATTAGGCATATCTCTATGGAATACTCGAGAAGCCAGGAAAATTGGAAAGCGGCTTTAGAATACGATAGACTATCACAATTCACATTCGATTTGACAGCGACTTTTACAGAGACCCTTAATTTTTTCGCATTGAAAAGATTTCTTACAAGAAGAAGATTAAAATCAACAGGATAATGTTGCGACTGGTGCGATTTTCAGAAACAAGAAGGTTCAATAAAATTAAAAAACATACAAAATATAGACTGCTTTCTATCGGCTGACGATACCATTGGATTACATACCGGTGAATCAGGCCGACTGGAGCAATTGACAAGAAAAAGCATACGACGATGAGAAACGTTTGGAGGAATCAAAATAGCAGTGTCTTAGGAGCAGAAGAAATTGAGCCAATGTCGACGCTCAGGAGTACTTCTGTGTGAGATTGAAAGAGGACTATGCTGAAGCTGAAAGTTTAGTAAAAGTAGAATAAGACGATGTGGATTACCAGCTTGTCTCAATAAGATAGATGATGATCCGAATAAACGAAAGAAATTGAATGAAAAACTGTTACAGTGGTGAGATATTAATAGAATTGGCACTTTACAATTGCACAAATTGTAGTAAGAAACAGTGATGAGATTAAACATCTTGAGCAGTACAATCAGTGATATTCTTATTGTTAGTGTTCCGTTGCACTCGTAAAGAATATCTGGAACAGTTTACAGTATTGCTTTAGCATCAGAACAGGAACAGATTGATGGTAAGCTCTGGAATTTTAGCTGAGTTTGAAGTCTGAAAAACTGCAATGCAATTGTAAGGTTTCAGAGGGCATGAAAGTTTCAGAAGAGTAATATAAGTGAACGTCATTCAGTTCTTGGGAAATTGATGATCACAGACAAAAGCTTAACAGAGGACATGTGGGAGGATGGATGGAGGCTGGCTGGCTTGACAGATTAGACCCTCAAATTCATTCGAGAAGAGTGGCGATTTGCAAGTACTGGATAGTGATGAAGTGATAAGTTTTAACGGTAACTGTCATAGGGAGGATAACTGCTTAAGATCTTAAGCGATAGAAATCCTCGTCACTAGATCAAATTGATGAGTTGTCATGCAGCTGTAAAGGCGATTTCACAAAACACACTGAACGATTCATTTGTGTGCTTATTCAACACGTTACTCATTACGACTTTGTGTATCTATCACCAATATCACAAATAACCTCCTTAATGTTCACGCAGCTTACAATAGAGGAGCGGAGAATCATCCGCTTTCTGATCTCGATTCTTGATTTGGCGATTATACATGAATATGATTACTCTCCCAATAATGTCTTGCTAAGAAGGCTGGAATCAATTGATCTAGCGAAACTGTATTTAATGATCGCTCCGAATAACTGTTGAAAGCAATTGATGGCCGTGACTGATTTTCAAATCTATTCCTAAGGAAGCTACCCAATGGAAATATAGTTTGAAGGTTCTTTAAAATTTCTGAAAATTCTGCAGTCGTGAAGCGGAAACCCTATTTCCGCAATCAACTTTGAGCAAGACAGCACACTGAGAAAAAAGTCCCTGACGGATTTCTACAGAAAGAGTTTCCTGTTTACTCAGTGCTCTGTTCTAATCATGAGTTTGTTAGCGAACCGAATGCTGCTTGCATTCGAACTCATTATGTTTTTTTTTCAGATGCCCAAATTCTATCCAATTTAATCGAATTGCAAAAGAAAGGAACAACTCGAAATTAATGATGTATCGAATGTGAACATAAAATAATGGAAAGGAACGAGACATGAGGAAAAAAATGGGGAATTGAACCAACGAAATGAAGATTGGATCTGATGAATTTCTGAGTAGATGCATATAAAGTTTTGAAATGTAATTTAGTTTGTTCATCTCGAACGCTCCACTCAGACGATCAGTCAACAAGCGATTTTGATGTTCATGTTTAATTCAAGCTCCCAGCAGATGCACTGTAGTCAACATTCGTCAATTATCTGATACTGAACTATGTGGTAACATATCACAAGGATTAAGGCTATCGAATGTTGTGTACATAAATGAATGAATGTTTAATCAATTATATCCCGTGTTCGTTTATTCTTTCACTAGTTGACAACAAAATAAATTATTAAAAGTAGTCGACCATTGCGAGCTATTCATGCCATAGAATGCTAATTATAACTTTGGCAAAACATTCCGAAGAATGCAGCAGTCCCGATTCGAGTGTTTTTCAGTAACATAGTGAAACCGAAAGCGAAATGATCGCAATGATCGCATTTACATGGCTCAGTTATTCAACAACACAAAGGTGCAAATTTCTTGAGAAAACGTTTTGAACGTTGTCTTCATATGGCTAAGGAAACGATTGAGATATGAGTTTTGCGTACAACAACGAATGTAATAGCTTCCGTTTGCAAAACTCCTTCTAACTATTAACCCGAATGAGCGAATAACAATTCTGACATTGATATTCACTAATAATTTCGCGCACTGACACATTGCTGGTACTACTGACGCGTGCACAACGGAAATATAACTCTTTTTGAAACTTCGATTTGAATATAACAACAACTTAGGTTTCACGGAAGCAATCAGTTCTTATTGCTAAATTTACCGTCATTTCTCATCAATGATCACTTTATCTTATCACCCCTGATAGTCATATTCTCTAGTATGTTATTCTTCATCGCAACTGATCAATTCCAAAACCGAATGTGCCAATTCGAGAGTCGATCCAAATGTAATCAACTTTATTCGACCAACTTGCCATTTATGCACATCATTTTGATAACAGTTTTCAACGATTCAACATTCTGAGTGAAAAAAACGATGTGAATTTTTTCTTCAGAGAAATCAGAGGAATGCTCTAACAATAGAGCAAGATAAAAATCAGATATAACGAGCATGGAAGCTAGCTGGAGGAAGCGTTTGAATCGAGATTGCATACTTTTTCAAGTGCATCACGCAGTGATAATCGAATATTGCACTGCACTGAATTCCCTCTCCCTATACGATAGTCAAACACTAAATTGCGATGTACGCACATATACGGTAAAGTTTTAGGAAAACAACTGATGTGTGTGTGGATTCACTGATGGAAAGGATGCATTTTCTAAAAACTCCTACTTTGACACATACTCAGATCAATATTACTATCAGATTTTCTTAACCTAATATTGTAGCAATTCAATTCTTAGACCAGAAAACTTGCAGGATCTATTTATCCTCAGCGAACAGATACTGACGGCTGTGATTCTCGTCTTCCAAATGATCTCGATGCCAACATACTGCCAAGGCATATTTTCTTACTTCAGCAAAATGCACTCACTCTATGTGCTTTTAGATAAAGCACACATCCACTACTACTGACATATCGTAATCATCTTGAGTGCCCTCAAAATATAAACCCTCTCAAGCATGCTTCCTTACTCATACTCATTTTGGTCAACATTTGGACGAGTAGTTTAAAACGAACAATGGGCACGTATGCATCCCTGAATATATACTATCATCCACGAACACTTGCATGCTCACTTCTCAATATTTACTGAGCTAAACTCCTTCGGATTGCACAAGAGTCGCTCCAATTGCTAGGAATTACCGTAATATACCGTAATACGATAAGCTTTAGGAATAGAATGTTTACTAATGAATACTGTCGAATGCAACATTTAGGTAGCAGCAATCGATCGACTCTACCTAAAAACTAACTGTCGATCAATCATAAAACTTCATACGACTAGTGCATAATGCGGAGCGAACCCGTCACTCATGCGCATGTTCAATCAATCAAATTCAATTCGTATAACCATCCAAAATCGTCGATTATCACTCGATCTCATCACACTTCCCTTGCACTTCACAACATCTTCACTCTTTCATGCAATAAACTTGCTAAACGTTAATTGACAGCATTCCAAAGCGAGAACCATTCGAATTCCTGACAGAAAATTGATGCGGTGTCGGCAGGAGGATCGTTTATTCGTCCAATTCAGCTAACAAGTTTAGGAGTAAGTAGTAGAGCAATACTACTTCGCTGCTCTAATCATTGATTGCTTTGTGACATAACTCAAGATTTGTGCACATTCGGGGAGTTGAACATGCGAGAGAGCAGTTCTGATGATGGATAGTTTTTGTTCTTGTTTGATTTTTCTTAAATTATCAGTCGTAGGCAATCGAAATAGATGCGATTTTCAACATACACTGCTAGAAGAATCCTGGATCTGGATGAGGAAATGTGGATGGATCAACAGAGTATTTGTATTTGCCCTAACGATTTGCCCTGATGAAGAGAAAGTTCACTTGAGGGTTAAAAATTTTCCTATCACATTGACACATTGCTCAGAGCTTTTATATTAACTGATGGCCGGTGTATTTGATCCATATATAGCGAAATTCCTGGGTTATTGGATGATATGTAGTGACTATATGAACCTATAATGAACAAAAAAGTGCATTTGCATTTGATAAGCTGAATGTGATACTTCTAATAGGATAAATCGATGCAAGACTGGCTCTTCACCTCAGGAACTTTCTGCTGGTGTTATCAGCTTGATAAATCTGACATTTACGATGTAAATTATTGTGAGTAAAGTATTCGAGAAATGCTGTTGAATTCCGTGATTGCCTCAGACACTAGCATTCTGCAAAGAGCAAACGAGCATTCAGCAAACCGTTCGAGCTCAAATGGCATCTCAAAATCAAATAACCATTGAGTCCATCGTCATAAAATAAATCCACTTGATTCATCATGATGGGGAAATATTCCCACAAATATTATATGCCAGTGAATGGAATGTGCATCGTTAAAAAGTTATTTTATTTGTAATTATCATTGAGAATCATTCAGATGTCTATCTATCATCATAATATGAACCGAGTTATACCTAAAGCTCTACGATATGGTGGTGCAATAAAGCAAATGGCATAAACGCAGCAAAAACAAGACGAATCGAAACAGTTGTTATGCGCGATCAGTATAATGCCGCAATTCACTGATTCACGAAAACAAACACATCGCTTACGTCAAGCAACATGCATATTTATCTTCCTGAATAATTAAAGCAATTTACCGACGCAGTGATCCAGCATAAATCTAGTTATCTGTTCGCTTTTATTCAATATACTTACGTGGTTGTCTTTCAATGGCAAGATTAGGTTCCAAACGAAATTCATCGTTGGAATGTGCATTTAAGAAGTCATTTCACAGCTGAACTGGAAGAAGTTCAGAGTGTTCCTACCGTTAGAGAGCGTTTAGAAATCAGGCGAACCAAGTCAAGCTGGTGATTCAGTCACATTGATCTAGCGATCGATCATTTAACAGATTCCATGATCGCATTCGATATGTGATCACATCGATTGAGCCTAGGCTCAGGCTACGCTCCTCGGCTGGTGCTCAGGTCTATGCTCAGGCTGTGTTATCACTAGGACTTACAAGGTGTTAAAATACACTTGCATGTTTTGGAACACCTACACACAAATTACCGTTCAATCCAACTATATGGCAGTTATTCTTAGGGTACAAATATGATTGTCCAGATTCCAGGCAAAAACTCAGATGATACGAACAGCTGTTGCTAACATTTGCAATGTAACAAGTTTTTTAGAAGTGAGGTCGAACAAGCACCCATTCCGAATAAATGTGAGGGCAAATGCAGAGGTCACAACCACGAACGCGGTGCATGACGAATTGGAATGTTGATAATTAGCACAGAAAATTTCGAAAACGACATAAACTGTACCGTAATTCAAATAGTCTTCGCTCACGAACTCAGACTTGAAATTGCGCATTTGAGCTGCGGCCTCCTTGAAGGCAGCTTTGTGATCGCGTTCACGCTTTTCGCGAACATTACGACCAAAGAAAAACGATGAAGCCAACATAGCTTTTTGCGACCAAAATTGACGGAAAGCAGTAGTTGTGTTTGTGATGAATGAGGAAGTGGAACAATATGGGGCTATTTACAACGTAGTTTCAGTTTATATTGATGAAACACAGAATATTTTATAACACAGACTATGTGAATGCTTCAGAAGTCAGGTAATAATAACAATAGTATTGGAATGATATGATTTTTGGTTAGTTTGAATTTGGTAGAGAGCGCAATACATGTTTTTACAATATATTTACAGTTGCTGATTTCTACTACTGATATATCAGTTGGGATCAGTACAACAGTGAAAAGAATTAAGAAGAGAGTGCCGAATGAGGAAGGAACACAGTCAAACAAATCTGACGGAGCAGTTGAAGACACTCGAAGGCTTGATGACAAATCACTGGAGAATATTGGATTTTGGAGAAGCTTCGATTATACAGAGCTGCTCATTTTAACCCATTCAAAAACGATCATCTTCAAGCAACTATTACAACCAATTGGATACCAAACATGTTCGTTGGTTGCATCGTCGATGATATAAAACACAGAAATAAACCATTGCAGTCAGTGCACATCATTGGACATCATTATCGCTAATTGTGCAGTTTTTTAATCTTTTGAATGGATTCAGTAACGCATCCACTGATGAGTTTGTTCGTTTGCAGTAGAACTTTTGCTATGGATGTATGTGTTCATGCACAGACTATGATTAGTTTATGAATATTTGCTTACAAATTTATCAATGAAGCTTTGCCTTCATCAACAATCAACAAATAGACAACAAACTGAAAGTATAATATCAACACTGCTGAAACATCTTCATCATCAGCAAAACGATGAAGCAATAATGGAGGATAATGATATCAACAATTGATGATTGGAATGTGAGGAGCATTGACAGTAGTTGAAGTAAATAAGAATGCAATCAAAAATATGATTTGCAGACACGTTGCAGAAGGAGTCGGCGAAATAGCTGCTGCTGTTTGATAGTGCTTTTGATATATCACTGCACTCAGAATTTCACACATTCAGCGCTGTACTGATTGAATTGCACTGACTTAGGTTTAACTAGCAATTACAGTGAGCAATTAATTAATCTTCGAAGGTTCTCAATTATCACAGACGAGAACAATGCGAAACGCTCAGCTAGTTAGTTGTATTGATGGAAAAACAACGTGATGAGTCTCAATTATGAATGATCCCACTTCTCAAATTATCGGACCACAGTGATCGATGAGGATGATAAGAAAAGATCTGACTGTTTAAAAGGTGATGAAGGTGATTAGTGAAGCCAGAAAAAAACAGTGCTAGAGTAGGCGATATGATTGAATGGGATGTGAAAAGGCCAAGGCTTTAGGATATGCTCACAGATCAGTTGATATGTTCGACGATATCAGTGTTGACTTCAAGCACTTCTCAGTTCCCTGTTCTTTCAGGTGCTACTTCTTTGACAACAACAATATTGATAGCGATATGAATTCGAGTGCTGATCAGGACACAGGTTTACTGATCGGTAATATCAAGTTGATCAGTGTCGGTGATAATTAGTGGATTTGCAACGATATGAATCAAGATTGCGGATGCTCTTTTTTCGAGCAGGAAAAATTGTTCAATGAAGCAATAGTAGCGTTGTTTGCAGTGATAATACTAGTGCTCATAGTACTAGTGATAAAAACAACAATGAGATTAGAGCAGTTATTAGTGCTGATGATGATGTGAACAATAGGAGTTTGCGCTGATTTATCAGAAATGGTCGTAGCTGAACAGTGTACAAGACTGATAATTCTGGCGATGATATCAGTGGCAATGGCGATGTGAACGAAGAATTCAACTGTGCTGATTCAGTAGTACCTATCTGAGAATATTTGAAAGTTAAAGAAGAACCTCTAATGTTGAGTTAGTCAACAAGCACATAGTGAACAAGCTCTCTCTCCTACACTCACAATGAATCCCCACGACACTGCATACACACACTGTAAACCCTGGATGAAGCTGCTGGATATTCGTCGGTAGCAACACAGAGGCGACTAGAGATATGCGAATGGACCGGACCACAAAGCGAATAAGAATTACACACTTTGCATATCCATGTCGTGTTTCTTCTACTGCCGCGCGTATAACTGCAGTTATCCGTTTTCTCTTATCCATATCTCTCTCTAAGAATGGCCACGAAACGCAGATATAACATATCTCTAACACTCAGCTCTATCGGGAATCCAAAACTTCATAGCACTCGTTTCCGAAACATCACTGTCCCTGCACACTCATTCAGTTGCATGCAAAATTTCGGTCACTAATTACTTATCGTCCCCTCTGGCTTTTGAGACTCAGTTGGGTTTTAGTTCGATTTCACTGAATCAGATATCCATCCTCCAGTATTATTCTAATTCGTGTAAATCCCTCCCGTTGAGCGTGATCGAGCATGATCAATTCGTTCTTTTTTTTTCAGTTTGACCTTTTGTTCATGCCTGACCGGATAAATTTGTTGTATTACGCTCATTCATGCGTACACGTTTCGGAAGTTTCAAAACGTTGACTTTTCGAATAGCTATTGCATTGATCCCTTTCCTATAGCATGGATCGTTTAGGAGGGTGGTTTGATGTATTGGCATATCAGAGGTTGTTTGATAGATTATCATTCATTTGCTTTCGAAACTCTTGTTGCTGCTGATCAATGCTCTGTTGTCATATTACACATGAATATATTACGATTTGCACACATATTTATTTGCGAGAGTAGCAAATCAAAATGTTTCTAAGCATTCAACTATACCGTTGCAAATCGGCTTAAGTGCTAGGTAAGTAAGTATTCAGCTTGAGCGTGTCAAAATTGACAGCGAAATGTTGAGATATCATTTTTGCAGACTTACACTGACTGAATCAACTACTACTACCAGGAGTTAGCATAAAGGAAGCCATTAAAAGCGTTGATGTCAGATTTGTTACGATTGTTGCTATTATGTATTCACTAATCAAACAGAGTGTTAGATCCTCCAACTGTTTTAGAAGTGATCACACCAGCCTCCAGTCAATAATGTCAGTCTCAGCTCAAATCTGACAGGTTCGAATAGGCAAGCTGAATTCAAATAAAATTCAGTACATCGTTTCACACATATCATCTGCTTTACTATGTAAAGTAGGAAGTAAGCGAGAGGAATGAGGATACTGCGTTCGGTCGGATAAATAAAGATAAATCGAATGGAAGGACTAGCAACCACTCTCAGGGACTGGTTGTCATAAATTTGGATGAGAAGAACGAAAATAACTATGCCCAAGAGAAAACACTGGCAGAACAACTCAAGAGCAATCAGTTGCTTTTAACTTATTACTTTAATCAACGATGATGGAAATTAATTAGTTCAATGAACTCGATCACGAGGTAGGTAAATTACTTTTGGTGGAATAAATTTTTGACAGACTGAAGATAGAAAACACAAGAAAAAACACCTATTGGTCGGATAAGAGCATGGATTTATTGTGTTCCGTCGATTTCTTGAGCCAGACGGTCAACAAAACGAGAATAAGAGAGAAAAGGCTTGGGGAATGATTTACAATTAATCACTCGGATTACGTTCTCGAATAAACTATCTCCTTAACGAATTGTAAATTCTAGCACACTTTCAATGGTTTCGAAATTGGATTAGTACGATATTTTCACATTTTAATAATCCGAAAGAATAGTGGAATGAAGCACTGGAACATAACACCGAGTTGCTCAGAAATTTAAAAAAAACAACTTCGGAAATTCATGATTGCCGATGTTCTGTTTTGCATATTGTTTCTATTGTCGTCATTTTACATCGCACCGAGTCAATTTAATTATCCACTGCGAGCATGATGCTTAATGCAGACCTTTCTTAACTATCGCTGTCAGGATTAAATTTAGAATGTGATAATGTGAAACAATGTGGATCGATACAAATGAGATAAATGTGCACTGAACTCAGATCCTGCAATGTGGTAGAAGATCAACTGCGAGAAAGGTTTCATTTCCCACTTCCATACAAATTGATCACTATAGAGCAATCAATACGTTCATATTAGCAATAGGCGGATTGCGATCTTCAAGCTAACCGTCTTCTCAGCTTTGCTCGGAAACATGCGAATTTCTTGTCACCGTTCGATCCAGCAGAATGTCTAGATTCAGAATATTAAAAATTTTACTGAGCAGTTTGACTTAGTTGAGGAGATATAGACATTTTATCAATACTGTCTTGGGTGCCACCTTCAAGGCTACCGCTGAGGTTTTGTCGAGATGATATGAGTTTATTTCAGTGCTTTGGCTTGATAAAATTTTAAACAAATGCTGTTGATAGCAGTAAAATCCGCTTCTTTGTCACCATTTCCGCATTCCATAAGCTTTGTCATTTCACTGTTTATTTTTTCGTCGATTACATTCACGTGTACTCTGACTTGCAGAAAACTGAACACTCCACAGTCATATTATTGTTCGCATCTGACAATCTGGTTGATCAAAACAATGCCAGAAGTCAGCACATACTTGAATTTTTCAACGGTATTCATAAATGCAGGATATTTCCAGCTATACCTTTAAGTGATATACAAATTCAGTGATTCTCATCGATTCTCGCATCTTTTATCTGTATTCCTTATGATACAGAAAAGTCTCATAAAGAAGATGCAATTATAAATGAATGCATGCAAGCTATGATATAATAAAAATTGATGAAATTCACGAATGGATGGTAACACAAGCTAGCTGATTGCAAAAAAAGGCGAGACGACAAAGGCATGTGGGATTGAAAAAACGATATGAGAGAATGCAATTAATTGGAGTTTCACTACCCAATTTTGATTAAAGGAAGAAAGACGATCTGAAAGCAGTGGAAATTTAGATGAAATGTGTTCGCTTTTTTTTCGAAGTTAACCAACTTAAGGTTTGGTTTTCATTTTAGACGAACACCGACCGATATGTTCAAAGAAGGGATCAATGAAAGTAACAACTAATGGAACGAATCACTGAGGAACTCAGCGGGGAATGAACTCAACTTTTCATTCGAAGGGGCTGAAAGACAATCTCATCGATCTGTACATCGTTTAGCTGGAATTGAAGAGTCCAGTAAGACCTCAGCATTATTCACCATATGGAGTTGACCGCTATTGGATTTTGCAACAAATTTGAATTCGTTTGCTGAATTCATGGATTGGAGAGTGTTTGCAAGTCGGTATATAACCAGGACATTCTCGGTGGAAGGAAAAAACCTTCCTTTAGATTGTCATCGATGTAATCATATTCATGGCCGTTATCATTTTCTTGAACCAAAGGAAATTCACTGCAGATCATTTCATATTGAGTACGTTCAGGCGCTTCAAGCACTCCTTGAGAATCTAATTAATCTTGTGACGCGAAATGTCATCAAGAACTGAATAAAGGATATTTGATAAACAACATAGATAAATTTTTGAAAGTAAATGATGTGCGATAAATTCACTGCTGATATTGGGCAATCAATCGAGATGAATGCAAATTAATGATCCCAATCGATCAACTAGAAAAAAATCAAATACAAAATGACCGAAGTCTAAAATTTTGAAGTATTTGGTGCAATTGTAAAGTGTATAGTTATACATAATACAATGCTGTCACGGACAACGGATCAGCAAAAATCTGGGCAATATTGATCCGATTAGGTCCATTTTTAGTGATCAGTGATCAGTGTCATTGTTCAATGTTGCATATGAGCCGTGACTAAAGTTCAAAAATATGCAACAGATTGATTTTGAGTGATGAGCTTGAACGAAAGAGGATTTTGGACGTGCAGAGAAACAATTCAGCATGGAGTGCTGAAATTGGGTAAGGATGGGAACTTTGACTGAAATGATATCGATCTCATCATGGAACGATCTTGGTTTTAATGGTTGAAAAGTTCTCAAATCGCCTTTAAATGCAATATTTGATATTCTGAAAATATCTTCATTAGAATGCGCATTTCTTTAAGAAACACTTTTTTCTGAATAATATTAGTCGACATTCTCAGCTAACCGATAAAATGACTATGAAAAGTCGATAGAACTGATGAAACATGTCACAAATGTTAAAAATCCTAAACTGCGTACATCCGAAATTGCATTTCAAAATCTGAGACTTCTATACAATGTGGAATCTGACATAACCTACACAATCAACATCATTAGATTGTTCACATGAATGAATGCACTATGCATCCCGTTGATCATCTACGCTTACATTAACTCAAATCGTGATTGCACTTCTCAACAACCCTGATGCAGTGGCCGAACGCAGAAAATTGAATATTTTTTTCATTGGAAGGCTCTATTCAATTGCTGATTTCTTATATTCTCTTCGCTTGTTCGTATTTCAAACTTGATAAATTTGCGCATTCATTTTAAGTTCACTTCTATCCTCCAAGCTCCAACATACTCATTGTCAGATGCGAAAATTTATTCTCTGCTCCACTCATATCCCAGATCTCACAATGTTAAGACAATGTTCAAAAAGTGCTCTTCGAATTCAAATCTCAGCTGTAGAATCAATTGTGAATGCACCTCTTAATTGCCCTTTCTTGTTTCTTGTTCGCCGTGTGGTCGACTGAAAAGTGGCACTTAAGATTCATCAGAATAGAGCAGTAGTTTTGGTTCTTTTGGTCCCGCGGGACGACCGAAAAGAAATTCCGCCCAACCGAAATGGAACCAAGAAACGAACGACCGAGCGAACACATTACATATGTTAGTTGTCAGTTTTTATGCTGTCTCAAAGCTTTCACAGCACTTCTCCGAGAATCGACCGACGCAAAAGAGACTGCGAAAATTGGAAATGTTCAGGGATTCGCGACGAGAAACCACTCAGAAACCACCACTCATGCAATATTGTCATGAAGCACACAACAATATTGCATGTTCGAAATAAGAGGATTAATTTAGTGAAAATTTTTCGATTAAATTTAGTTTGCTTCATTTCGGCAGCCTGAAAATTTTGTTCGGTCTCCCTTTCACCTTATCTCATAGTGCAAAAAGCAAATAATGAATCTCTCTCTAGCTCACATCAGATTTTTGATCATGTGATCATAGATGAATCGATAGCAAACTCCCAGCAATACAGAGCCATTTAATGCTTAGCCATAGAAATTCAGATCAATATCGCATGACTGAATTTGATTATGAATTATGAATGCACGCTTCAATCACTCTCAAGATGCCAATCGACCTCAAAAAGCTCTCTTCTTCTGAAGATGCGCCACTATAAATTGTTAGCAAAAAAGTTTCGAAATCCACTTTCCGAATGAATGAACGAAGTTGGAATCGCAATTACATTTTGAGAGCAACCAATAGAAGTGTAGGACATCACGAAATGAAGCATCATTTTCTGATGCAAAGGGGAACGATACTGTGGGCGAGTTTTCCGCTGAGTCTTCATACAACACTGCATTTAATTGAGATTCGTATGTGAGTGGAACAGTCTTTCTTGACTCAAAATTCAATTAATCTTTATGGCCTCATAGAGGTACGTAAGCATAATAAATGCTGATGGTCAGTTGATGAAAAGTCGCTTGATGATGGAATGGAGTTATAAAACTGGAATGAACTTGATCATTTCGGTCGATATGAATTCAAGTGCAAACAAGCGCATATCTTCAATTCTTCTATCAACTTCATATCAATCGTCAGCGTCAACGATATCTACCTATCTGAATGAATATTCCTTGAACAATCTCAGGCCAGTACACTAACTTATCATTGCATGAGTATTTAAACTGCTAGATCGTCTTACTGAAATATTTGAATATCATATTGTATGAACAACCAAAAGTGCTGATATGGAACTGTAATTGTTCATCCTCATGTTCCAATGACTTGGTCAAATTGAGTGAAAATAGAATACCAACGATATCATTAATTAATCTTCGAGAGCTGAATGAGCAACTGTGTATCTCATCAATAATTGAGAACATCTCATCGAATTAATGAAAATCGAGAAAAATGATGGATCATTAGATGCGAGTTTGCGATTTATTATTTGAATGGACACATCATTCACAAATGATTCACTGCGCACATCGAAGCGTAAACAAACAACAACCGATAAGAAATCAGTGGATAATTAGCAAAAAAACTGCAAAGACAACATCGAAGAGTCACTGAAATGTTTAAGGTAATGTTCACTTACAGTTAGCACCCGATTTGCTCTCCTTACTTCCAGATTGATCGTCATTGTTCTTCTTCAGAAACTTGAGCATCTGTTTAGCACGCACAATGTTGGCCGTCGAATGATCAGATCAGCCAGCCAGGAAAGCTTTCAGGAAGCTTCTTCAAATGAGTGAGTGGATTAGGACAGGATTGGTTGGAGATTGATGCAGGGCGATTGATGTGATGTGATGTGTATGCGAGAGTGAGAGTTCTGTGGCTTGCTTTATCAACTATATTTGGGCTGCTTATCAATTGCACAACGTAAAACTGTACTAATCAATAAGTGTCGCCGATAGCTGTTCGCAACAACGAAAACGACTCTATGGGAGGTGGCAGCGAGTGGAATACTGATAACAGTTGATTGGACAGTGATAATAACTGCGTTCAATGAATCTGAGTGAATATTTTTAGACTTAGGCGATCGTATGCGTCGTCGTGTACGTATGAATCGATTTTTCGATTGATCAACTTATGATTTGATCGCTTTCATAAAATGAATAACTTGTTCAGAGTCCCTCCAATCCGTTCTGGCAATTCAGAATGTGCTGATAAGTTTATTTCAAGAAGTCTGAGTGTGAAATATTAGCAGTATCACTGATAATAGATATAGCAGTATCGGTGATAGGTGTGATGAGAATAATATTATCACGCTTCGATCCTGATTGCTGTTCACAGTTCGCGTTTTCGTCAATCAAAGACACGTAGTGACGCTGTCTTTTCGCGAAGAGATTGCGTTTTTTGATCCTTTTTGATGATTTTTGCAATAGCCACACACACACACGAGTAGTGCCGTCGGCTTCTGTTGTTCGACTTGTTACTAAGCAATAGAGTTGTTGGTGGCGATGATGCTAACTGTAGAATATATCAAACTTTTAATGAAACGCAAAGAACACGGTACATCGCTATATCGCAAAGCAAAGCACAACTTATATTAAGTTAAGAGTAATCCAATTCAACGCTAGCATTCACTAGATCAACGATAGCAATTTTATCAACGACAATATGAACATCGATTGTTCCAAACATCTTTTTATAGGTATACCTTTATAGGTATTTTATAGGTATATACCTTTATAGGTATATACCTTTATAGGTTTTTACAGGTATTTTATAGGTATAAGCAGATGCAGTTTCGTTCAAATATTACCCGTACTTATCCAAATAATTCATATGACTGTACGCGTATCAGAAATGAATCGCCAGTTATATAAAGTTCACCTACAAATATTCCACATCTCATATTGCACTTACAAATTAATATTTCGATGCAAATTCTAAATTATCGTTGTGAAAAGAACAACCTAAATCTAAATCGATAGGATGAAAAAAGATTTTTCACGTCAAGTCATGATGAGAGCGTTGCATAAAAGTGTGCGATAACCGCCGGAAAAATCTACGAGCGAGAATGACCATAAAATAGTTATAGATAAAATTGATAAGAGAAGCCAATGCTTCAATCTGGTCTATGATAGCTAAATAATAACGTACTAATAGCACTGGATACACCTACTTATTCGACAAATTCACAGATTGCTATTGTAACATTTAAAAAATTCCACATGGATGCTAAATTTCTACGAATTTCTACGGCTACAGGTGTGCTTCAATCTATTGCGATCAAACATTGACTACGCATGCAAACATACAAATTCTCAGAGTCCCGATTGTATTTATTCGTGCGATTGTTTCGCATGTGCACAATCATTGCATGTGACATCATCACTAACGTGATTGTAACTATTTTTAGTAACTCATTACCATTAATGCCAACACTTCATTCTGAATACGAAACACCACCACTCGAAAACACCGAACGAATTTAATCACTCTAGATACATGCATGATTACATTCGTTTACAAATTTCGAGTGTACAATACATATCGACTTGAAATTTTGTATGTTCACATGCAATGATCGAACTATATATAGCATAAACCTATAAATCGCAATATATTTTAGCCGCCAGCTGAATACAACTCCTCGCTGAATGGTAGGTATGACAGTGCGTTCTCGGAACTGCTGCCATATTTTGAACAAGTTTTGATGATGAGACATCCATCATTCGATAGGACATCAAACAATCAACTACATTAATTCAATAGCCGTCACTGAATCCCACTAATAATAGCAGCAGTAACAACTGCACGAATGGGATCATCATAGGTAGAAGTATGCCAATAAAAGTGTCATACTAATGTACGTGAAACATAAACTTTTATGTCACCTATTCATATTGATATTGCTATATCATACTTTCGCTCGATGAAATAATAAAATTCAATTATAGCTCAGCACCAGACCACCTCTAAAAAGTGTTCATTCGTCATTAGTGATCACAACTTTAAGAGTATTTACCGGTTGATAGCGAATGTGTTGTTTTGGTTGTTGTTGTTTTCATGCTCAAGTGTTCGTTAATTGCAGGCAATAAGGAACACGGACTAACAGGTTTATGATCACGTTGACAGGTTTCCCCATAGTCACTTCCTTATTTGAAGCAAAAGTTCAATATACTCCTATTATTGACTACATTTAGAATAATTTCCATTTCTTCAACCAATATTGTCGAAACTAAGTAATTAATCAATGATTCGGCTGGGATCATGGAGTCGCAGCCAATCAATGAATACTTCTTTTCTCATCAAATTTATATCGAAACGTCGAGCAAACTTAGTGGAAAGCAATCGCACTGACGACGGAGACTAGTCTCAGTCGCACCAGTACGTATCTAGGATCTTTCCCAACTATGTATCTAGAAGTATGATTTTTGAGGTTTAATCTGACGGCTTAATCGGATCCGTAAGCGTAGATAAACTGTATATTCGGACATGTTGGTGGCCTTAAAGGCTTTAAGTATTTAGGTGAATTTCATGCATTGTAACTTATGCAGGAATTGAAATAGCCACTAAGTCGGCCCTTCGTCCTCCCTAATGACATAAATTTTACAGAAACTAAGAATAAGCCTCAGAATGATTCAGCATAGATTTCTGACAGATAATAACCTATGAAAATTTCTTACACAATGGCAGTATCACTGATAATAGATTGTTGGAAGCTTTATATGCGTGGACTTGAGAAAATTTGTTTTAAAAAAACTGTACTCATATCACCAAGACCTGCCAATACCCATACCGGGGAAATATTTCCTCGAGTGAGGAGCACACCTCCTTTAGCTAGCAAACAATTTGTATTCTGCTAAAGACAAAAGACAAAAGCGCGCTCTGAATTCATACGAATTAATAAAATTGTCAACCCTGTATGAGGTTTGAAATTTGTGGTGAAAATTCTTGAGAAAAAGCATCAGTGAGCTGCTAAATCACTGGCTCGCAGCAGAAACAACTGATCTCCAGCATCGACACTATCAATTGAATGCAAAAAAACGGAATGAATAATTCAAGTGATATTTGTGGTTAAAACAACAAACGGGAGGTATATACTCGTAGCAAGTTGCAACTGTCGAATAAACGAATAAGAATTTGGTCGCAAGGGATTGCAAAGTGATGCCAGCAAAAACTGACTGAGAAAATTCGTTTTCAGCCAAACTATTTTCATTGAATTGATGAGATTGTCGTTATGTGTCAGTTAGGGAATCATAGCAATGAAAGCTGAGAATAGTGAATAGCTAACCGTCGTCTGATAGTATTCAAGCATATGATCAAACATGAGCAATACTGAATAACACAATTACATTGGCTTTGATATGAAATGAGTAAATTGCATACATTAAGATATCATTAACGATAGGGGAGTAGTGAGTAAAAAGAGTCACAGAATGACAATCGCAGACTTCAAAAAGGACTATAGGATGAGCGCGAGGATGAGATGAGATATAGAGACGATGCGATCGATCTGTAAGCTAATCGCTCAAAATGGGTTGCAGAAACTAGTAGACAGTGATTCTTGTGATGCTATTTAAAGCGGCTTTTATTCGTGACAAACACTGTGGTGGCTGCTGAGTAAATAAATAAATGAGTGGATAAATTGTTAATGTTATGAAATGATTTCACATACATAAGGCTATAAAATAGTAATAGTAGTAACGAATTCGATGAGTGCTAGCAATATTGGGAGGAATACCAATTGATTTATGCAAATTATCTATCATAACAACTCTACGCCATCTCGATTATTTGATGCTGACTGTAATGATGCTGCGAAATCGAATAATCTGGTTTTATGGCATTAGTCCTTGCTGCGATATTAGTAGTGATAACAACGTTAACAGTTTCGCGATTGCTCGACTTAATTAGCCGATAATTACACGAATAGATAACCAATCCAGTCGCCTAACTAACGATTATATTCACCAAATCTGAGCCATATTTTAAAATTAGATAAAACTCCAATGAAATGACTGACAACACAGTGCTCATGCGATTGATCAAGGAATAGATTAGCAACGTGAGGATATGGATTAAGACATGTACGATCCAGTTAGTTGTATCCTGCTGGTCCGCATCGATTCTCACGACTCCTAGATATAAGCAGTTTTGAGTGGTGACGAATATATGTGAAGATTTTATAGCAGCAGATGGTTTCGCCTATATTTCACATACGAGATATTTATAAGACTTGATGAGAATTCAATATGAGAAGTTAATTCGCATAGAAGAGCAATAAAGAGTAATTCAAACTGTTGAATGATTTCGAATGAAATTTTATTCGTCGTCAAAAGAAATAAACCAGAAACAGCTCTCCAAAAACCACAAAAACCACGAAGATCGGTTATTATAAATCTTACTGATGCTGCTGCTGCTGCTGTCATTCTCGTACCGCACATATTATTCAATTGTTCGTTTGCTTATTCATGTAAATGCATCAAAGCATTCACGTGAAAAATTCACATTATCATGCTTTCTAGCAACCCACTCACAACAGATATCCGTGGAATTCTAGTCGTGTTTATCCGTTCGCGTATTCATTTTAAATAGATTTGACGCAATAGTGACGATCAAAATTAGCCACGAATAAATGCGTAGGCACTAACTACTAGTATTTGTTTAACTAACAATTCAGCCGCTCCGAAAATAGACAACTCACCACGCGAAATCTCTTAATTCCCGTTATGTCGCTGAAACTTTTCAGAATGACACAATTTCTGAATGGTGCAAGTGCTTGTCGCTTTACAACAATGGAACCGCTCTAAATTGAACAATGAAACCTTATGTCTTGCACGAGAATTTTAGTCTTCATAAGGGTTTGAGGATTAAGATCTGATGCTGAATTGAATCTTACGAATCCAACCTCTCATTATGAATTCTGAAACGTTTTGTGTTGCGTCTGCATTGAAATATCTCTCCATCAGATTCAATTTTAAATCATTATCGACCACTCGATCATTTATAATCAGGCATGTTTGAGAGGTTTCCCTTTTGGAAGAAAGAAACACCACAGGATCAGAAACAGTGGCAAGGCTGGCAAAAATAGCAGTTATACTTCAATGAGTGCATAAAACTGTGTGTATACTGTAGCCAGAGAACACGTTCAGTGAGAAAAAGTACTTGAACAGAATGACAGAGAAAAAATTATAGGAGAAGATGCATATTCGGGCATTTTGAGTCAACAGTATACTGTAACCGAGGAGAATATAACTGATGAGCGTGTGAGAAACACGCTCAGGGTGAGTGTGTTTGCTGAAAATTCATATTGTTTTTATCATGGGTGCGCAAATGAAGATATACAAATTTATGCAGTGAATTACATGGAGTCAGGATAAAGGTTACCACTTTCAAATGAATGCATGTGATATTGACTGCATTGGTGCATTAAGTGCAATTGATTTGCAGCGGTTTAGCAAGACTGTTAAAGATGAATCAGTTCAGCGATCAAAATTTATAATCCGCTTAGAATAGCGAAAGTAACGATGCTCTTCCATCGTTCAGGAAAGACAATTAAGTAAATCAAATGTAAACACTACCGAAACAACTAAATAAATCTCCATCCCAGACGGACAACTTTTTGGTAGAAAATGGAAACGTTGAAAAGTGAAAATCAGAATTGGAGAAATTTTATATTTTTCTTCAGCTCAATAACCTATGTAGAACCTTGTCCGATACAAAAAATCGACTTCAAAGATCGTTGGATTAATTTGTTTCGGGTTGGACGTTCCCGTGCAGGAATTTCGATTTCGGAGATTTTTTTGGTCTCGCTCTTTAGCATCACGCACTAGTGAAGTTGAGACGTGATAAGGGTCTAGTTCTAGATCAATGAACCGATCGGCAAATGAGATTAAAATAATTAATACCATTCAAATGCGTATGTAAACTGCAACGGCAGCAGTACATTTTGTTAATGATCACATGCAAGTCTATTTTTTTCATGTGATCATGTAAACAATAACGCTTAATCTATCAGTTCATCCTTGGAAAGGTGATCTTCCATGCACTGCCCAAATAATTTCCTTCTGCATCCCATCTAAACTCTTATTCAATATTCTTCATTCAGTTCAAACTTCTTCGTTCAATATTCCCCTCGTTTCACCGAAACCCACTGAACTTCGGAAATTGAACAATCATAAATAACTTTTTTTTCAAAGAAGATAATTAGGTATGAATAAGGTGGTGCTGAAATGCGAGATGAGACTGAATTTTGCACCATTTCAACTGCACTGACCAATAAATACAGCCTTAGGCTAAAAAATAACCAATCTCACTGAGTTTTTGATTGATAGAAATGATGGAAGGGAAGATGCAACCTAGTATGTGAGAAGGATTTATGTGCTGATTGAATGACGAGCAATCCTTCAAATGGAAGCAATCCCAGTGGAATCACTTCACTTGACGATATGTTCGTTTCATTGCTTCACTTTTCTTATTCAATAACACTTCTCGTGATGTTTCTATTTCATTAGGATGACAGAAAAAATTTGAAAAAGTTGATATGAGTGAACGCATGGAACAGGTGGGATGAATTGATATAGGCGAGTGAAAAATATTTGTGAAGGAGGCAAATAAAATCTGATAACGATTCACTGATAAAGGAACGAGGAGATAAAGTAGTGCTGTTGAAATCTTTCAATGTTATTTATAAGACATAGTGAATATAATGTGATATTGTGTTAGAAGATGGTGCTAAAACGATATGTGATATATGTATGAATGAATGCTTAACTTTCACATGTACAGATGCGTCGTGTATATCATCAAAATATATTTACTATCAAAGTTTTTCCGTGGAACAGGTGACTGATTTTTAACAAACCGAATGTTGTGTGTATGTGCGATTAGATAAATATATCAAGACGGACCAGATATTTTAAAATATCGTCGTTGAGAACGATAAACGTATAACCAGGAGCAAGTGCCGCTGAATCCACAATGAAAACAACATGCTATCCAGAGAATGAAATGTACGAGGTGAGATTAAGTTTTACAGTAAATTCAATGGAACTGAACTGCTCGCATGTAAATAAAGCTGTATCAAACGGTAACTTAAAGAGTTTTTCACGTCTTGCTATGCGAAATTCCACGAAACTGCACCGGGTTAATAACAAAGCATTCTTTTCAGTAACAATTTCCTACTGGCAAAAAACTTCCTATTCGAAACAAATTCAGAGTACTAACACCATCATAGCTCATCATTCAATAGCGAAACATCGAATTTGTTCGGATAAAGTGAGATGTCGAAATTGGTGGCTTAAAAAAAACCAGCGGCCAAGAGATCCTCTGGATGATAGTGCATATTATGTGGGATAAAGCCCACGTGATGCTGAACTGAGTATTCGGGATGAGCGAAATGTAAGAAATCGAAAAAATGCTACGGATTATACTCAAACAGATGGATCAAAGTTGTTCACGCTATCCGATTATGACAACAAGAACACTGCTTCATAAAAATCTGAATGGACGCGTGAAGTGCTCAACAAACTGTCTTGACGAAGAGCAACGATGAGGAATGAATGTTAAAGAATGTAACACAATAAACGGAATTAGAGCTGAATAACTCAAAAAAAGTTTGCTGGATTAATCGTGGACACCATCAAACACTCGAACGAATGCCTCAAACAATTCATCACAATTCATCACATATTTTAGCTGATCAATTAGTTCGGTCACTAGAACGTTCACTGAGAGCATTAATTTTGCCAAAAACTTGAATCTTGAACAAACAGATGAACGAACACAGTGTTGGTGGGGTTCGATTGATTCTTTTCTGCTACTTACTGATTGTGTGATTTACTTTAGACAGCTGCTGGCCTAAGCCACCCGAGCTATAAGCACGGCAAGCAGCTTGCTTGATTTCCACCGTCCACGACATCCCATCAATAATAATAAATACTTCTACTAACAATCAGCAAAACTACATGCTCACTATGTTGTGTAATTTCTTTCCTCATACAACCAACCAACCGTACAAATAAATGAACATTTGAATAATTCTCTATTTCAAATTTGTTCATTTCAAGAATTTCTCTGCATATTCCCAGATTCACTACTCGTGATTTTCCACTTCAAATCACTTAAATTGATCGGTGGATGAATGACATCGCAAAGTAACATCGCTCAATTGGCCCGCAGCAGCAGCAGCAGCAGTAAAAACAGCAAAAACAACTAGATCGCATCGAGCAATCCAATCCCCCATGTTGCATTCATATTAATCATTCATTTTCGATCTCATTCGCTTCGCTTCGCTTCACAGAGCAATTTTGTGTGTGCAATTTTTTTTGACTTGAAATTTAGCATCGGAATTTCATGATCAATTGCTTCTCATGTCTCATTTTGAGAGGCAGAAAAAAATGCTCGAATTGAAGATGTGAATGAGTTATTAAGCCATGCAAGGACACAAAAAAAGGTCTTCGCAGCAAATGAAATTTTAGAAGAGAGCATCGGGCATACAAAGTTATAATATGACCACATTCGCTACCAGGATTAAGGCCAAAGCGCTGACTCTGTGTGATGGGTTTCTTAGGTGACGGCTGCTTTCATGGAGCTTTACTTCAGCTATTCTGCAAAATTTATTCATAAAATTCAAGGTTTCCTTCTCGATTCCCACAATAATAAGAAATAAATCGAAATTCACGCCTCCAGTCAAAAAATCTTCGCTCCCACACCAACGTTTCACTCATTGTGCATGCACTCAGCATGTAACATGAGACCACAACGCTTTGTTCTCATTGACACCGACTTCTCACGCTCGTCATGTTTCTTTATAAATAGATCCAAACCAGTCCAACGGAAGATATTCTGATGGATATATCGTTTCTTCTACTGGTTTCACTTTTTGAGCTGAAATTCGGTTGGAACGATGCAAAAATACGGTATGCCATTCGAACGCTCAGTTTCGACGCATGCAACCTTGCGATACGTCGAGAAGGATGAAGTGTCAGAAGCAAGCAAAATGAAATCTGACCGGTGTGCGAACAGGAGAAGTGTAGGAACTCATTGATGTTAGGAAATGTTCTGGAGAGAGGTCAACTCGATGGGAAATCGAGGCCAGTGGAGGTTTCTCTGGCGTTCCACATGGTACGCGCATTCATACAAGAACTATTATTCTAACAATTATCAAAAATCACTGCGATGAAGCAACAGACTCTCGCGGATTTCCAATCGCCATGAAAACAAAACGGACGGATGTCGGAGGAGTATCAGCGAATTTTACAGCAGCAATTCGTGGCCGAAACATCAAAAATCAAATGAAGCATACACATATATATTTTTAATGGAGCATTCCAGTAGGGCCACTGAATAATACTGAATCGAACCAAATAATGCATTCCAAATTGCATCCAATTTGGTCGCCGTCTGAGTATCCGCACGTGCAATATAAATGAACCTAGATATGTTAGTGCTAAACTGGAACAAAAAACCGAGAACTCACCAGCTGAGACTGATCAAGGAGGGTGAAAACACTCAACAACAACTAAGCAATAACTTTTTTTTCGAGATTTTATTCATGAACTACTTCAAACATACAAACTCTGCAGCCATACATAGCTATAATAAAATGTTCATACCACATCAAAAATAATATTAGTCGTTCACTCAAGCTGCTCTTCATTCCTAATTTCCAGTGAAGGAAAGTGAGCAACAAAAAATTTCAGAATGGGTTTGAAATTGGAATGGGAGATAAATTAGATTCGAACTCATACGATGAGCAAAGAAATAAGGAGCTTGTCATTCTAGCCGAGCAGTGAAATGGCAGTAAATGAAAAGAGCTGGATGGAGAAATTTATAAGCAGCAAATTAGTTGTTTATTGATCCGTCGTTAGGATGTTGCTACTGATCCGCAAAAAATTTCATGGTTCAAATTCTGCTGCACGTTCTCATTTAAAAAAAAGAAATAATCAAATTCTAATGGATCATTTAAAATGTATTAAACGGCCATACGAATATATTATTACATATAATTAGACGATTTGTCTGGCGAAAGCACTATCACATCAACATTCATAATACTGTCATCATTGTCGTCAATAGCTCTAGTTATATATAGATAGGTTTTTTTATAGATAGAGATTTTCAGACCTAAGGTCTGGCTGGAGCTCAGGGAAAACGTGAAGCAACTTCTAGTATATCTAACGAATTCAAGTCCTTTCCTTAGAGGCGACGAAATGCCCCAGAACGTCCATGTATCAAGCGATACGAATATATCAAAGACGATCCAAATAGAAAACGCCAGAATGTCCACACATCTGAGTGCATGAATGCTGTCAATAGAGCGGTTATCTTTTACGTACATAAATGATTAATAAAGGCAATTTTGATGAACTGAAAGTACACAATTTCATATCTTATCATGAAATTGATTAGCACAATATCTTTACTGGCATTAATATGGACACAAATACGAGATGTGCTCATAAAAACAAGAGTGATCACATTAAGATCACTAAGAGCTGAAAGAACTCGAGATGATGACAACGAAGTAACCACTCGTGGCTTGATTCAAACGCTGTCTCTCAATTGATGCCATTCTCGAGTGCTTAACGTTGTCGTTGTGTTTTTCTGAGTGATTTTGCTCACTTTAATGCTTGCTGTTCATATTTTATTCCTCTCTTCATATGCGTGTGCTGTACACTTCTTAGGCATCTGTTAGTTTGTCGTATATCCATCCATCCATCCCAGTGTCAGACTTATATCCCAGTTAAACTACTCTACTATTACGAAGGAATGAATGTTTGGTGTTGTTGTTTGTGAATAGCCTTCACGAATCAATAGCAAGCCTCAACAAGCCAGCAACTAGAAAGCATGCATGAAAAAAACAACAACCAACCTACTAACTCACTGGGGCTGGCTACTCATTCTCGTCTCTCTTATCATGCTTTAGTCAAATTGAATAATGCTTATAACACACATATTGCCAGATATATACGCCAACGATGTTCTGTTCTCATTTGGTAGATATTTGGATGAATGTGTTTAAAGCGACCGAAATGGATGGGATGGATATTCCCCAGATTATTCCCATAGGAAATGAAGTCGTTCTCGATTCTTGATGAACTAATAAAAAATAAACGAAATAATGAATGTACTAATACTTCAACGAACTATTTCAACAACAAATGACCATGAAATGACTGCTCGAATTAAGCAAGCGGATGAATCAATGCATATTGAGCCTCTTCACTGGCTGATAATGATGACTGCTAGCGTCTTAGTTCTCCGAATTGAAGAGAATATTTATTCAGCTGTATGCTCGATTGATTATCATTTGGTTGGTTGCAATAGCAACAAAATATGGATCAGAAAGCATTTATCAAAGTCTCACATGAGTGTCTGCATGTGCTCGCTCTTTCTGAATGTTTTCTCTGCTGACCATTTGATCTCACGAGCAGAGGTATTTTTAAAAACTTTCAGTATGTTTATAGAGAATTTTTGAATTTTGGATTGCTGCATCTTGAATATGGTATACGTGCACTGAATGATTGATTCGCCTTTTTTTAACGGCTTATATCATCGTGCGAATATATCTTCCCGAGCCTCTAACTCGCTCATTTCATTCAGTAAAAAAGAATGAACAGGATCAATAGTCAGTCTATGACTAAGCCAAGTTCAAAAAGCTTTCATGGTTCCTGCGGCAAGTGATCATCGAAAAAAAAGAGCTCAAGTGCCTGAATTTGGTATTTGAAAGCCAAACAAACAGTGAAAGAGGACGGAAGAGCGATTTGGACGAGCAAAACTTATGCAAGCATACAGGCGATTTTCGTTCAGTTAGCAGGTCTTAGTAGCCAATTTTAATATGGCAAACCGCAATAAGACAGTGGGCACCATCAAATGAACGAAATGAATTTGAGGAAAGCAGTTATAGTTATAGGTTTTGGTTCATTTCATTGGGAACGCAATAATAATAATACTACTTCAAAGACGATGTGATCGGATAGCGTACATAGCGATAGCAATATTTAATTTGTGTTCGTTTGATAATTCGTTGTCGTGTTCAATGTCTGTCTGCTTCGACGACTGTTATAATGGATGAAAAAGCAGGAAATGTTGGTAAAAGGTAAAAGAATCGAAATTAATTCCGAGTAAATTGAACCCATTTGCTTTGATGAGATTTTTTACGAATGCACTTTTGTGATGAGCCAATCAATAAATCCATGAAATACCACTCTGAATTGCTGCTATGACGATTTTTTGAATCCGTCGAGTGTGGCAATAAAAATGAAGGTGATCGTCATGAAAGCTTATTGCATATTAAGAATTCTTGCCGCATGAATACAATTCAAGTGAATTACAGAAATTATGCTATGCAAAGGAAGAAATTGAAAAGTCATTGAAGCAATGCATTGAGTGCTCATTTTGAATGATATCTTTAATTCGATCACTAAATTTACCGCACAAAGCAATGCATTATTCCATTAACTCACCAATTTAATTCGACAACTACAAAAGTTACTTCTTCGATCATACGATCACATTCTATGGAAATACTCTCGCTTATATTCTCTCAGCTCCTTTCATTATCACTATATCAAGTACTCCAATACCTCACAATTTATTTACAAATCACTGATCATGATAGTTTTTTTAATTTATTTGGGATGAATCATGAAGATGCATGAAGAAAAAAGGTTTTCGAAACAATTTGACTTGTGAGCGATTGATACTGAGGCATGAGCAGACAATCTGCTAAAAATAGCCGTTTATAGACGGGATCATATGATTGTAAGTATATCAAATGGAATGTACACTCCATAATGCTATTGGATTATTTTAACGTTCCAATAACGAACAACTATAAATGACGACCTTATGACGAAGCTAATCAAAAGCAAAATCAAGAAATCGTTTCGTCGTGACCGCAAACAAAACATACCGAAACCACGGTGCCAGCAGCTTCTGACCTTCCTGTTTTTCAGGCGAACCGTCCAAAGAACCGTTCTCTCAAAAACTGAGGGCTGCTTCAGACAAAGCCCGTAGAATGTTAAATTAAGAGGCAAATATCTGACATCGTTAATTAGGAATTCATTCTACTGGGGATTAGAAGGGGACAGGCAAGCCTAACAGATAAAAGCAGTGCGGCGGCGCACAACGACTCATTTTCTTTTCGTGAGCCATCTAGTTCGCTTAATTTCATACTGACGAACGCATGCTTCTTCTCCAGCAAATTGACGCACCCGTTCATCTTCGTATTACATCAATTAGTCATTGCGTGTAGCATACATAAATTACTCAAACGGTACCAAAAGACTAGAGAATATATGTCTTCGTTTCGGCACAAATTTGATTGCAACGCAAAAGTAACTATTACGAGATCAAATGATCAATCGAACAGACAATTGCTGCTATCCAATAGGAGGCAATGATCCTGATTGTGAGCTTAAAGCTTAAATCCGAATGTGAAAACGCTTAGAACACGATTTGGGAGGATCGATGGTATTGTGCACTCAAGAATATGCGAAATGGATGTGGCGGAACCGCAGTTGAAACGCATCATTAATAGTGTTATAGGGTAGAGCATAATGTAGAGTAATTAGAAATACCGACTGGATAAGCAATTGATGGCCTCCGATTGAACTTGATCTTGTTGAGTTACTCAACGAAAAACTAATTCATTAAGATGTAATCTTACAGGGTGGACAGTTGCTAGTATTCAGCCTCAACAAAAACGAATATAATGTTTTCGCATTGATAAAGCTAATCGTAAAATGTTTTTGAGCAATCGTTGACAAATTATCTTATCTTACATTTCAACAGCGTACACTGACTATGAGAGTGAACAAGCGAGATTAACGCCGACATTCATATGAGTTCATTAGATTACATTTCGTTCAGATGTGCTCAGTTCCGATGAATGCCATTTCCATACGGCACGACCGAGAGTCGAGTTACATAATCGATAGAGCGGAAGAACTGGGTGAATGAGATCGAATTCAGGATGAATGATAATCGCTAGCGATTACCTCTGTTGTCATTTCTGACTCGGCATATACAACACACCAAACGGATGCTTTTCTTCTATTAAAACAAAATCAATTTCTGTGTCCGAAACATCTTCATCACACGATAACTTTCGAAAAAAAACATCTGCAATTGAATTTGTAGAAATAAATTAGGTGATAGAATTGATGTGTTCAGTTCAATATCATTGAACAAGAAGCAGATATCATTCAATACTAACAGTGATACACCGACTGACATACATCTCTGAGTGTTTCAATATGTTGTTCATGAGAATTTTTGAGTGAGAACTTTTTTGTGTCAAAATTTTTTGGGTGGTACTTTCGAGCAAACTATTCAATTCGTTGAATGACTTATGAAGATGATGTGGCTAGCGACTGTTAAGAAAAGTTGATTAGGAGCATGAAATTCGCTTTAGTGGATGTCGTTAGTTGGATTTTGACGACGAAGCCAGCAATTTATTGACAACACAGAAAATATTGCACAGATATACTTATGTGCAGGCACACATTCATTATTCTCATGGGGTTGGCTGTTCATAAGACATCTTGCTGCACTCTGTGGATGGGAATTGGCCAATCTATGAAGCGATCAAGACGAGAATGAACTAAGCTGATGACTTGAAGAAAAAATGAGAAGACGGTGATGAGTATAGCAATCCAAATTAACAGCAGCAATTTGAAGCGATTAAAACAGCTTTCATAAATTAGTAACATCTTTTACGAGAACTGTTATCTTCTTGTTGATGATCATGTCGATTGTTTTGAAGGTTATCCATAGGTTTGCATCGAAAAACATATTTATGCAATATCAATCGCATTGTGTATGCTACAAGAACAGTCTTGCTTTCGATTAGGAGCTTATAAAATGAACCGAAAAAGGCCTTTTCATGGTGCTCAGTTCATCACCAAAATTATTTTGGGCAAAATTTTCAATTGTTCAGGTGAACTCTTCAGTCATCATGTTCACTTTGTCTGTTAAGTTATTCTTATTCTAATCAGTAAGATATTCAAGTGGATGAAAAACTGGAACCAATGGACAAACAAGAGCATGAAAACCGAGACTGATAGCGCAATAATATAAATTCACTGGTGATAGGTGATAAGCACATGCTGCATTACCCATTAATTTGTACACTTTTATTTTGTATACTTCGTTTGAATTTCACTTCGCCTTCTTCACTAATTCAGTGAATTAACGGAAATGTGATGCAAACTGACAAAAAAAATGGATAAGTGAATTTTGGTGCAGCTAAGTGCGTTTGGCTATTTCATGTGAGCATTAGTCAAGAAGGTTCATTTGTAAATGGACGTTGAGACTCTGAATTGATCGATCGAGATAGCTAGCTTTCAAGTACATCCGTTCATTTGAAAATACATCCGTTTGAAAATTCAATTTTTGCAGGCCACACACTTGTGGTTGGCTTTAGCGAGCAGTTTCCACTAGAAACTCTCAATCGATCCTCTCTAAAGTCACGAGCAATTGCAACTAGAACAACAAAAAAAACGAATCTGTTCCTCCCCAATTTGAAGTTCATTTCTAATTGTGAGAATATTATTTTCAATTTCATTGAACAAGAATCGTGTATGGTCGCTCAGATATTATGTTTGCACTCGAAGAAGCTTTCTGGATCTGATATGATCAGCTGAGTCAGGACCACTTCTACGGTCAGCGACTGCTTGTTGAGATTATAGGAGAAATCTTCCAGGAAGCTGGAGAGAAGTCAGTATCATAATAGGAGTTGAGAGGGATTGATAACGATATGAACGGATACAATTTGAAAGGATATAATTTGTGAAGATTGCGTTGAGTGCAACCATCGAATTGATAACGATAGTCCATCGTTGGGCAGGAGTTTGACAGTAATAAAGTGATAACAGCGCTGAACTGCATGGACGAGAAATATTGATAAACACATGGTCGGTGGCAAGATCAATGAAACTTATGAAGTTATGTGCGATGATGAATGATCGAATTGGTTTACATTACACTGCGTATATTACATACACATACACACACACTCTGACTTGTTTATTTTATAGTGAGCATTTGGATTATGGCAAAAATTTCATTAGCAATTATCATCTTGACTGAATATCATTAAAAATCTCATGAACGCAATGAAAACGGTATCGATTTTACGGTCTAATTAAAATGCGGACGGAAAAAAACAACGGAAAACAAAAATGCAAATGCCATTTTTTAGGGTAGCTATGTAAGTACTATGTGTGGTAGGAAGTTCCCGAGCAGCCACACTGGCAAACTAATATGATGGAAGGTGGAGGCGAACGTTTTTATTCTGAATAAAAATGTTGATTTTGATTCGAGTTATGGAACTTTAAAATTCTGTGTCTAACTGCCCAATGACTTTCCACCATAGCTAAGAGAACCCAGCAATGAAATTTTCTCATCTCTATGGATACTTCTTAAGGCAATAGTCGTAAAAGTCCGGTAAGTGCCCAAAAGCCGTGAATTTCATAACCTGAAAAACACTGAAGAATCATGTTGATCTACACTGGGGTATCCTACGCATACTGACGAACACAAATCAACTGGATGTGGTCAGAGATACAGCATTCGAATCTGATATCCGATCGGGACATATTACGATCATATTCAACATTCTCAGAAACATCTTATTGGATCACTCAAATTTACTCATTCGGCGGTTGTTGAGACGTCTTAAAATACAACACAATTTAGCACGAGTGATTGATGAGCTGCAGCTATTGCTCTCACCATCACAATCGAAACATTTTGGTCTGAACACAGCAGCGATAAGGAAAAACTGAAATTGAAAGCTAATTCACTAATTATTTCATCAGCAACTCTCTGGGAGGTTATCACATTTTTTCAGCACCATCAGTATCTGTGTTAAATGCTTTGAAATTATTCGATCGAGTGGAACTTCACTGATCATGTGTGATGTGCTTTTCTCAGCCAGAAGTTTACTTACTCTACGATGGCGTATGTGGGATGGGATGGGATAGTTGAATGAATGGATATTCATTCTGTTTGTGATATTGAATCGTTTGTGACAACTACTGAAAAGTTAGCTATCAGCTGCGTAAACAAACATGTAAATGCTTCAACAAGATCGCTCGCTAGTAATCATAATCATAAGCTGTCATCAGTGTGTTGTTATTATTAAACAGATCGGTACGTTATCGCTTAGGCTGAAAGTACTGCTATTCGCCATTGAAACGTGTTGTGGTGTGGCTTCGAATAGAATTGATCGTGAGCATAAAGTGAACACAAATGAACACAATTACATTCTCTGACGATTGCTGCTGTTGCTAAACCCAACTTGTTGCGAAGCGATAATCGCAAGTCATCGCATTTACTAAATTATATCCGAAGCGCAACTAAACGCTGTTTGAGCGAGTTTGGTGGGTTGGTTGGTTATTTCATTGAAAGTGCTTTCAACGTGGAATTGATTGAACGGAGTTTCGCTTTTTTCGCTCTGTTTCATTGAGTTGTTAACATTTTGAGGTTCCACTTCTTTTAGACTTTTTTTCATTGTATCATTAAATATCCGTCCAGTTGCTACTAATCACTCAACTCATTTTTGCACTCTGTTACATCTTTATATTATCCACTAAAATACCCACAAAAAAGTTTTTCATAGAAACTGCTACTCTATTGTACAGAAGACTTATTGAGAAGGGACAAAAATGAGAAGCGATTCACACTCACAAGCGATTATCGCTCATCAAGCAAAATGCATTATTGCATAACTGAGCGATTCTACGCGCTCGCACAGTCAACTACGATTAATCGCACGGTAATGTGAGTGATGAGCAGTTTGTGGTCGTCAGATCAAGTAGAATCATCGCCAAATCACCAAATTCTTAGATCACAGATCAACAGAAGAGACTAAATAAACAAACGCAATGAAAGAAAGAATCACTGGTGCTCAAGTAGGAAACAACCGGAAGAAGATGACAAGGCAACAGAAAACGGCAGCCTAAAAATAGAATAATAACAACAACAAAACAGAAGGAACGGATAACAGAAGGTGCTAGATAAAATACGGAATGTGCTATTTTATAAGGCAATGTGGAAATAAACAACCAAATCAGTTGAAATCAGTGTCCCAAGCAGTCGTCACCGTCTTATGAAGGATACTGTGAAAGCGCAAAATAATACGCAATCAACAATTCCATTAATGTCGAAGACAGCAGTATCGTGCGAATCGCAATAGACGTAAACGAAAGGAAGTGTTATGAAGGAACTGCGATTCGAAACCAAAACGATACGCACACACTCACTATTAGAAAGATCAATTATGTATGTGCATGGAAAGGGGAATTGGAAATGGAAACGAAATGAAACGAAATGAAATAAAAATAAAATTTGCGATGAGACGGCGACATTGAGCGAATAACATTGAGAAAAGTACGAAGATAGTGCTCCATTAGGCGAGTGCATGACTGGAGTGGGATGCCAGCCAGTTAATGTGCTATGTCGCATTTCGGAGAATTTTCCTTCTAAAAATAGCGCAATGGAAATCGAACGGTAATTGAAAAACGAGCAAATAAATAGGCTCAATCATTCATTAATATTTTTTTTGGAGTTGAAATGCTCGACGCATGTCATTCATTCATAGTGGTGAGCGCATAGTCAGTTATTGGTAGTTGTTGTTTAGAGAAGATGAATGCAAAAGTTAAGAGTACACAAAAATGGTTGGTGGATGGAATGAATGACGAGTGATTCTGAAAATGCATGAAACGATGCATGAGACACTCGGAAGGCATAAGAGAGCAGTCAACAATTTGGCTACTGAATGAAGAGATCCATTTGCCGCAGGTGCTGCTGAGCTCTACAGTTAATGAGACGGATTAATACCATCATGCTTCCATTTTTTGAATCATAGCTTTCAAAAGTTTTTTGGAATGGAATGAAATGAAAAAGTTTCTCTGGAAGTTTTTTGCACAAAATTTATTTCATTCAGTTTCCTTTCCAATTTAGTTCTCGAAAATGAACTACAATCGTCAACGCCGAGCAATACACTACTCTGTAAGCAGTAAATTCTGAATATTTTATCAAAATGAGTGGAAACTCAAATGCTTTTTTTCACGCTTATACTTGTCTAACGTCCAATCTATTTCCTGGCTTTCCAAATAGCAATCACAAGTTGACAACATGGCAGTTTTCAATAATGCATGCAAATATGGAAGGCTGAATTCGATTTGGTTTGACTTGTGCAGCGAATTTTAATGCTTTTCAAGTCAAAACTATCGTACGAAAATCCCGTTCAGGGAAAATTTACGGCGGATCCGTTAAAACGACAAAAACTTCGGAGCAAAAGATTAGATGTCCGGGATCAAATGATAAGTTCATTACTTCTCATGGATAACATCTTTCAAAGTATACCATCTAAAGTCAGTAATCCTCAGAAACGATGTAGCAGTCCATCATTGACTAGTGACGAATATAATGATGGTAATATTGATTATCACTATGATATGGACGATGATACTAGCCACATTAACATCACTAATAGCATCACTTAGTGCTGCCCGAAGTAATGAGAAATACCAATTCCCTCCCGGAAACATACTTGACTACTGCCTCTGCATTATTGCTCTCTAAAAAGAAATTCATTAGGTATTCGAAGTGAAGTATAATAGGTCCTGAATTAGTTGTAGTAGATTCAATACGGCGGGCAATATTCAATGAAATTCCTGAGCTTCAAGCAAAGCAAAACGCCTCATATATAGAGTCAAGATAAACATTCGAGGAGATGCGACAAAATCAATGACTAATGAGCAATACGAAACGAAACGCTCATATTCACAAATATCAGGATATAGTTGTGGACGACGACGACGAGAAACATCGCAACGCCCATCGCTATTTCGATTATTATTATTATATTCTCGAATTCGCAATCGCTTTCATTCGCAAAAGTTATTTATTTATGGGTCTCTATTTGCCATTTATGCGCCATCCATTGCGTTGAATACAAACGAATGCTCAGAGATAAGCAATATTCTAACAACACAACATCCTCATATTTCAATTGAATCCATTTCATGCATTTGTACTGCATAAACGAGTATGTGCTTCGTGAATGATGTGTATATCTCAAAAGTATACTCATATAAAATAGTAGTTTGCTTGAGCATTGTGTTCAAGCTTGTTCAATTCATTGCGTTTCCTCTCTCGTATAAGATTCTATGCGGCGGCGCCGTTTAACAGCTTGTTGTCTAGAGCAAGAGCAACCAAACCTCTCGTCTTCCAAGCAATAATTGATGAGCGCAATTGTTAGAGCTCGTCGTCATATTATAGCTAACTTCCAAATTCATCATATCGTCAGTCATTCTGATAATTGTATCGATTTTCGAGAATGTTAGGCTTTTTCGGACAAAAGTGCATGTGAAGAGGAAGAACGACCAAGCAGAAGATTGAATTGTGTAACTGGAGAAACGCAATTGAATTGAAATTGTTTGTTCGCAAATCAAATGAAACGGGAATGTTTCTTGATGGTGCCTTCTTTTTCTCAGAACAGAAATATGATCAGCGAAAAAGTTGCTTCGCTTTGTGCTACGAAAAGAGCCAAGAGAACCTCTCAACTGTTCACATTCTGAACGAAAAACAAAAAAGATCTTGAAAAAGTTATGCTAACGAAAGATAAATTGCGATTTGTCATTGTGAGAATATTTCTTAAGCAGAGGGAATAAACTTCAGAAGTATTAAAATCTTTCAAGATTTCCCTTGAAAATCAAGTGCAAAACGGAAAGTAACCCGAATGAAATGATCTCAAGAAAATTTAGATCGAATATTTTTGGAATTGAATCTCGATCACAGCTACTTGTTTCATTGGAAGCTAGCGTGAAAGCAATACAGATGTCTTCTGGTGTGTATTGCGAATAAAACACTACGATGATGGGAAATCATCTAGTGTTAAGTAAATGAATTCGTTCATCCTCAACAAATTGCTCACAATGAGATACTCCATTCAGTGATTATTCTACACGGTGTAAAGTTTTATTGATCATAACGGATTGTTGATAGTATTTGAAATAATATCGGAACACATTCATCAATATTTGTTCATAATTGCAACTACATCAATATCTTACGATTAGTATTCAATATCCTCTCATTTATGTGCAAATATAGGAACTGTTGCAAAAATTGGCTGGTACAAGATATGTTGAAGATAGCTATAGATCATGTGGGTGGAAAATTTTATTCTATCATTTGTATAGCTGGTTCAAAGGAACTAATTATTACATTACCTGGAATTACATTACCTGGAATCCAGGTAATCCAGGTAATGTATAGCTGTTGGTTCACTATGATATAAATAATATTCATTTGGTGTATGTTCAATAACATTATGATCAACACAGTAATAATAGAGTCAGAGTGGATAATGTCAGTGATTTAGGCACAAAAGGCGGAAGGAAGTGAACGAAGGTGCTCACTGAACGCTTGATTAGGCGACAACACAGATGCAAAAAAGCAAACATTATAACTTATCAGAAGGTCTTCTTCAGTTGTACTTTAGAGGTTCCGTTCTATGAAAGTTAATGAATAGATGATGGAACGTAATGAAACAATTTCGCATCAGTGGATTTTTAATGCCTTCAAAGAGAATCAATCACATCAGATAATCAAAGCTAACAAGCAGTTTACAGCTAGCAACAACTGATTCAGAAGAATTAATGGGCATGAAGCATCAAGTGAAGCGTCAAATGACTTCTTGAGTGTAATTTGTCATGACACAGCGCCTAACTCTTCAAAATACTATTCAGAAAATCGACGGTTTCCGATCAGATTGGATCATCCCTTTTATTCCATCATAATATTAATGCGGACATATCTGTGAACAACTTCACGTTAGCGATACTGTAAATCGCCATTTTAGTGTAAATAAATGTCATGTATAGTGGAGTAGACAAATAAATGCTATAATATACAAAATTCCGTGCGTGAAGGCACAAGATTCAAGGAGGAAATGTTTTTGCATTATGTAAAAATCAGATTTTCAGGAATTCATTTTACATTTTTCATGACTGAGATGTTATTCTTGTCGAACATTTGCTGTGGACATACACAAACGAACACAAAGTATTTAAGTGTTTGTTTGTTCGGGTGATGCACATGCGATTCATCAGAACTGCTCTGAATTTGTATCATTTGATGTGGTTATTCTCAAACATAAAACGCACAATATCCACCAAGTGCAAAATAAGATGAATGGAAATCAAATTCACAAACCCTAATGGAAACTGAACGAGAAACAGAAAATGCGACCAAGAATAATAGATGGGAATGTGTCGACGATTTGAGTGCGCGATGCAAAATTCTTTTTGCTGTTATTACATTTGTGTTTCAATGAGAGTGCATCGCACAAAAAGTTCGAATCGTTATTTATCGAAGAAAATGCGGCCAATTGTCAACGATCGTGATTTTACCGTTTCATAAAATCACACACAGAATCGGTTCTGTTCTTTTGTTGCATTTTGTTGGCTATATTTAGTAACTGCAATGATGACATATAATTGTTTCTAATTGCATTAAAGCAATGTCAAATGGAACGAACATTGGTTTAATGACAGATGGATGAATGCAGCGAGTAAGGAGTACTGTGTCACATTGTTTGTTGTATCCTTGTTATATGAAAGTTAATGTGAAAGTGTTATTTATAAATAGAAACATTCATTAACGAGCACTGCTCGTGTATTGATAAACAAAATTAAGGGGAAATTATACACGGATTATGCGTGCAGGTAACAGGTTCTATTAATGCAATCGGTTTTTTTTAGCGATTGCCATTAAAAATAGATGTGAAAGGAATTGAATAAATGAATGTGAATAGGATACTTTTCAGAGTGTTTTTATTCGAACACATATCATTATGACATAATGCCTTTCTAAAAATAAACACATATTTTGTAGAAACGGGTGCATTGAATACATAAAGAAGTTGTAGCTGTTCACAAAAAACTGACTGTTCTATTTATAGACGACAGAACGAAACGAAATTTGTGCGGTGAGAAGAAATTCGGTTCATGCATACTGAAACTTCTTTTCAATAGCGCACAGACTACGCTGTGGTTTGTATATTCAGCAAGCCAGTTTTAGATCGTCTGGTCTCCTTTACAGAAGTTCTCCACAGAGGTTTTAAACTGCTTATCAAGAATACACAATTCAAGTGTTGTTTCACGCGAGACATTCCAACTGCCCCATTGAGTGATTGAGAACTTTTTATCTGATTATGAATAAAATGCTTTATGCACCTACCTATAAACGAGAGCCGTCTCTGATATTTCCGGTTGGAGACTTAAATGTCGGCGGTGTGATTTTAGCCTAGCCAGTATGATAATCGACGAACAATCAGAATGAGCTTATCTTGCTGCTTAATCACAAAAAAGTCTACTCATGCTGGATAGCAAATTGTGCAGTTCAATAATATCAAATAACAGGTTAATTGTACAAACATAAGAAAATGAAGTGTTCCAAAGCCTAGAAACGTTTAATCCTATTGATCCAAATAACTGCGATTCAAACTGAACGGTTAACGTAATCAAATTTGAATTTTATCCCTCAAACAATAATAATCAGTACCACAGACCTATGAATAATGCATAAAACAGAAATCGCATAAAAATTACAATATTAGACGAAGAAAAATTTCAATCAACGTGAAATAATGCATAATACATGGACAGTGTGCGTGATTGTTGAAACGATGATAACGATTCTATAATAAAATACGAACGAATAGATTAACTTTGAAAATAGGGAAACCAGGCAAATCTTCCTGTGAATATAGTGAAGTGAGAACTTAGAAGCAAATTCAGTGATGATTATTCAGTTTGGCCACGAATTAGATTGAATTATGCGATAATCATAAATTTGAATGAATAGATAATTGTGAATGAAGTTAAATTCATTCGCCCACATTTGAGCACACACACACACAAAACGTTAATGTGGTTTGACACCTTGATAATTCAATGATAAGGAGAGTGTGGTGGTTGTTCGAATCGATTGCGTTCAACTACTGCCTTCGACTGAATGTTGACAAGCAGCATTAGATCGTAATGAAATCAATAGTAATGTGATCATGAGCATGCGTAATGAATTCATCTTACATCAACAGAATTCGACAAATTCACTTGGAATGATCAAATGAAGTCATCACATTCCTTCTTCACCTATTATGTTTGTTGCTCTTAAGTTGTTGCAGCAGCATGTCTCTTAAGTGAATCATCACAGGCTCTACTCTATCGATGAATTCCATCTGAACATTGTAAAAACGTTCCAAACAATTTCGACAATGTAATATTGATAAGTTCCTTCAGATTGATAACAATAACAGCTTTCTTCAGTCAACTGATAACAGATTGATTGATAACTTCAGATTGATAACAATGGATTGTGAAAATGTCTCAATTTCGATAACTCGATTGACTCACTTGGATTACTCATGTAATAACTCCCATATGCTAGGTCAATTTGCAAATGCATGAGAACTTTTTTTGCATTAGATCACGATCATTTCTTCATCATTTGGTGACTGCTTATATGCATGAAAATGTTTGCAGCTCTTTCATATGTTATGTAAAGTAACGAGAGACGTTTAAATCAAGATCTAAAAGGGCGTTTAGCAAATTCCATTGAAATTCAGTGGACAAAAAGCTGAAACGAAATTTTACGACCGAAAGACGGACGGACACAAAATCGGCGAAGATATGCTATGCTGTACGCATGCAAAAAGGCATTTCTGAGAGAGACTTACTTCGATGAACGTTACGAAATTCACTAGCAGACTGACTGTATGCAAAATATCTGAATATTTGAAAAGGGAATCAATCGAGTAGGATAAAAGAAAGGCAACAGAACGATTGCACTGAAACACTCTTTAAACAGAAAACAATCTGACCAGACAGACCAAAGATTACGCATTTTATCCGACAATATCTTAGTGAACATGCTGAAATTATCACTTCCAACAATACATCTATCTGAATTGAGCTTCTGACTGAACGTGGCTAGGAAACAACTGAATGATCGATTGATACGAATAGATACGAAGCCTAGAACCGGATTTGGGATTTGGCAATGAGAGCTGATAAGGATTCAGCTACAAGAAAACAATAGAGGCATTTAACTGATAACAACAGCAATGATAGTGAGCGTTACTATGATGATGAGGCTGGTGGTTTGATAATGCTCGATGATAATGATAATAATGATAGTTGTGCTGATTTCGGTGATAATGTTAGGTGCCCAAGTACTGATTTTGGTGATAATGTACTGATTTTGGTGATAATGATAGGTGCGCAAAGCAACGGTCAAAAGCAAACCAACTAACCTGGTCGATTGAAAATATTTGAAAAAGCACAAAACGGTGATGAGCACAACGTTCGAAGAGCACGAAACATGTTCAGTGAGACGATAGTTTCGTTGTTCGGCAAGAGGTCGTTCGTTTAAAATATCCAAAGAATTGGAATAATTTAATGTCGAATTGCTCACTGGTATAAGGGATATGGTGAGCTGTTACAACGGTTATGCGTGAAAATTTTTTTCTAGGAAAAATCACTGAGACGAGAATAGTCCGGCAGTAACTCAGTGATTAGTCGTCGGCAATTAAGAATGAAGAAACACGGGAAGGAATATGTCGATGAGGGCGATTTAAATTAATTTTCAAGTCAAATGACGTGAACGAGTGAATTCAATTTGCTGGAATTCTCTTTTTTAGAAGAAGGAAACTGTGGAGGTAGGTAGGAGGGTGATTATAGCACTATAAATAACTTGTTTTGTGTCACACGCAATTAGCAATTCGACTTTTTTCGGCCAGATCACAGCCTGAATCTGTCTGCATCCACGATTGAAGGAGATAAAAAAAGCTCTTGACAATCCGGAGGAGGTCAGATGGCCTAGAAGAATGAATGAGTTTACTGCTTCAGAAGCAAGAGAAATGCTCAAGTGAGTGTTGTCAGTCCAAGGATTATCGGTGGACGTAAGCTTTGCCAGAGTTTACTCGGACTCGATCACTGATTATTGATATCAACGGAGTTTTGAGGCGAGTAATAATACGTGTGATTTCAATGGTCATGCGACAGATCAACGACTCGCGATGCTGACGGTGATCTGGCTAGCTGGCATTAGAGCAGTGCTTAATTTTGTGCTGATATTGCCGGAGTCGCTATTTTCGTTTGGACCGAAGGGATATTGAACGAAACGATGAATAGCTCACAAATGCTATAGACGAATTGTTTCAGAAAAAATATGACTGCTCGAATCACTGCATTGTCTACGGAGGGTTTCAAATCCTCCATTCGTGAATTTCAATGCGAAAAAACATCTGAAGTTGAATTTTTTATCCAGTGATACGCAGTGCTTCGGTTTGTGATGCTTAGAGATAACGAAGATTGACAGGTATCAGCTGAATAGTTTCAAGTAATAATTGTGATTGAGCTCACAGAATGTGGATCAATCGATATCCGAGATGATTTGGACGTAAAAGTGCACGTTTTCGAGGATGAAACGCGTACGATGATGATCTTTTCAGACTTTTTCAAGCTTACTTCCGACAGAAACAAAGTTCACAAAGTGCGTTCAGCACAAACTCGTAGACGTTTTACGTTCAATTGAAACAACCTTTTGAAGAATTTTCAGAACTTTCAATAAGCCGTGGCAGTTGATAAAGAATAATATATCATTCGAACAGACTGGTACGTTCGAGGAATTGAGATGATCGATTGAAAATCAAATCGATGAGGCGATGATGAGAAATTTATCGAAATTTCGACGTTAAATACGCCATTCATACAAACAACACAGTCGAGATGAAGAGAACAGGGATATGAACGGAAGGAATATGTGCAGATAAACGTGAGCAGATGTGAGAAATCAGCTATTCCAACTATCAAACGAGCACAATCGCTCTTGGTGGTTATGATTCAGTTTTGTTGCGCGTTTGATTCAGCCTATTCTGTGTCGGAACTCCCCTTTGTGTTGCTTGAACAGTTACGACTGACTCATTTGTGACTCACACAGGAACTTCTCCGATGGTGTTTGTTTTCGCGTCTCGATAACAATGGCTAATTTAATGGATCCATACAGGGATTTGATAGAGTTGGTGCGATCGAGAAGATATTTCAATCACGCACACACGCAGACACACACACATACACTTGCAAAAGATCGAAAACCAATTATTTCGATGACTGGACACTTGGGGTGGAACTTGAATTTGGGTGTCATTATTTGAGGTGTTCGGTGAAATGGCTCAACATTAAATTAAAATTTTCATCTTCACTCAGTACCAGGTCATTAGTGATCTCGTTTTCCAATGGAACTCCACAAGGACTAGATTCATGATCTGTGAAGAGTGTGGCTTTGATCTGCAGAATAATGAGTGCTCTGTAGAAACTGAATGAGGTGTAATCACCGGGTTCAGACAAGGATTGCAATCTGATTCGTGGAGCTACATAAATATCTCCTAGAAAACTTCAGATAATATAATTTGTAAAAGAACACTGCAACGAATCCAGTTTAATGATGTATGTCTGGTTTGATTGACTAATTGAGAAAATGCGTTGCAATTTCATTTCAGAACAAATAAAGTTACTTATCCATTCTTATGTAGTCAATCCACAGAAGGCGTGGAAATTATGCTTTATGGTGGTTGATGCTGAGACATTCAATAATTTCGTTCCTTCAATGAAAATGAAGCAATTCCCATCGAAAAATATCACCCTCGCAACTAATCCAAAGTGATTTTTCACACCAATTGGATCAAATTTCTCATTATCACGCAAAATTTGCTGCCCATTCCTCTCAACATAACATCTCAAATTGAACGATCCCATTGACAAAAAACCTAACGTTTGCTTCCAGTGAACAAATCCATACACAATAAATCAATAGAAAATTGTGTCATTGTTGAAACGAGCTCCATTCATTCAATTCGCTCCTATGTCTGTTGGCTGTACACAAAGTAATCGCGTTCAGACTTGCTTTAGAGTGAGAAATTTTATTTATTATAATGTCATTAATCGCTTGACTCATTGTTATGGGATAAGGCAGCACGTTATGAACTATTTTTAGACGTACAGAAAATGTACGTTTTTATTGCCATCCAAACGCACACCGAAACGAAACGAACGCAACAGAACGCGTAATGCAACTGAACAAATACCTTCGCGTTTAATATTTACACTTTGTTGTAGTATCAAATTTCATTGCATTATGATGGGATAACCAAATGCGGAAAACATTCTCGTTAAGCGAGGAAATTGTATGTGAGGATATGAAATGTGATTACGACTCGCAAACAAATATGGCTCTCAGTCTGCGCACGATTCAATCAGAAAAAAAACTGATCTATGAAAAATGAGCGCGATAGAATTATGCAACTTATCCCTGTTTTGAGACCATTTTCAAAATTTTGGTATATTTTAAGTCATATGATCTTCTGCCACATCAAACGTAAGCTTTGTTCACTTATCATTATATTATCGTGTGACAGTTTCCAGCTAATATTTTACAGCAGTCCATAAATGTAAATTTCGGAGTGAACCACGATCATAAGTTTGGTACAGGATCAGCTCATATGGTACTCATACGGTACAGGATTATATGAATCAAGATCACATGAGCCTTTTAATCATGTCCATAATGAGAACGTCTTGATCAGTCCAATCACCTCATACCACGTTCTCGAAATCCCAGTAGACAATGACTTATTATGTCAAGCAAGCAGTTAGTTTCTTCAAAAGCTGGATAACCAATCGCACTATCCATATCAATGTTACTCGGTGAAAATTTTACTTCCTGTTTTCATATATCGCTGCAAAAACATGCAAACAGAGTGCATGTTTAAAATAGGAGTAATAATTGAATTTGAACGAATAAAGCAGAAAGAAATGTTTTCAGTTTCTGCATATATCTTTCAGATCCACTCTGGATTGAGGTAAAGTAAAACAAAAATTTTAAGATCATGAGTAATGAGATATTGCGCAAAAAAACAATCACTTACAAGAGAAGTTTAATGTATACAAATGCTTCCAGTTCTATGGTAAACTGTATGCAGTGAGTATATTAACTAATGATTTGTTGGCATCACAGTAGACTTTTGAAAGATGGATCAATCGGCGAAATGACTGGAAAGAATGAGTGCTAACAAAAATTGTCAAATAATTCCTTATTGTTAGCATTGCTGAGCAAATGATCACTCTTAACGAGTCTCTCTTTCAAACGACAAACGAACGATAATAATCACAGAAAAAGTGTTCATTGCTTTCACTCCATCCAGAGTTCGGCCAATTACAATTCATCGCAATTCTGCAACAACAGTGTATCTTTCAAACTCTCGCTGAACTACCCAAAACTCACTGAATTGACTGAACCGGTCCAATGGTGCACGCTACAAACCACTGAAATCTCATTTGTGAATGAGAATACGCTAGCAAGTGAAATTATTCACAAGAATTTATGACAACCGTATAAATTTATGAATTTTGAGGGAAGCAATAGAATATTTTAAGATCTAATCTTATCAAGAATCAAAAACTTGATTAACTGAATTTGTTGTTTATTTTTTGTTTTTTTCAAAAAATGATATCTTACTTTATGATTCAATTGTCACATGCATTGCGTTGTCACTTACTTCCATGCACACAGATGTATAGATGCATGCATGATTGTCGTCATCATTATGTCAACTGTTATTTTCTCCAATTCATTTCCCATCTCAACTCAACTCTTCTCTTTGTGATTTCATTGATTAATTAATCAAAAAATACCAGTTTTCCGCAAATAGACAAAAATACGTTCGAAAATCAATTAATTTATTAGTTCACTAAACAAACGATTGATTGATTCTATTTTTAGATTCATTCCCTAATGTTCTCTCTAATTGATGATTTCGTATGTATTTTCATGTGGTCGGTTACATTTCAGCATTTTTATGTTTGTGTTCCTTTTATTTTACTTCATTAAGAGAGTAGCAGTAGACACACTGTCGTTATTCTTCGATCAACGATACGGCAAGTTTTTACGCATTTGAGAAGGAGGATAGCAAAATCGAAGACGATCGTTGACTGTAATGGAATAGATAATCGACTCAAAATTGAAAATCGAGTTAATAGTTATAGAGTTATGGAGTGAGTTCTCAAACAGAGCAGTGGCTAATTTGGACAATAACCTCTCACAGATCGTGTCTATACACGGGACAATAGGTAACACTTAGAGACCAACCAGAACAGTTACTATTTGAGTTCAAAATTTGCACTAAGAAAACGGGAAACCTTTTGGTTCAGTTAGCGATTTTTGCCATGACAAGCAATGTGAACCACCACTCAACTCTGGATGAGACCAATAAAATCGAAACTGTGATCGTGAGGACAATTCCGAGTGGTTGATGCGCGAACATGCGCAGTAATGTTCGAATCTTATGAAAACTTTCCGAAGATTCCAATAACAGCAACAACAACTTCAGGGTATGACAGAAATTGAAAAGCTCACAAAGTAACTCACAGCAGCAAGATGAATGGTAAGGTATTCGAACAGCACGAGCAACTTACCACCATAGGCGTTTGCAGACGAGTGATTAATACTCGATGACGTTGCGAAGTGTTGACGCCTTCCAGAAGACGACTGAGTAGTGGCAGCGTTACCCATCTGGTCTTCTGGTTTCGGTTATTCGGGCAAAAATATACTCGCGTACAATATTCTGCTGGTTGTGTGGTGTCAATTTCAGTGGTGTTTTGGATACGATCACGGTAAATGAAGGCACGATTCAAGGGAACTGGTGGTGCAAACAGAGAACAAGAGTTATGGAAGATGAAGCGATAGCTGGAGTCGCTTCCGATAATCGATGATAAAATGCCTTCGATTATTTCTGTGGGTAATATAAGGTTTCACACTTGCCGTTAGAAACCCAAATCAGAATCCCATCTACCAATTTGTTGTTTGTAACTCTGCAATTCGTCACTTCCAGATGAATATCAGCGCTAATCAGATGAACATCAGAATGTTTATCCGCTTGCCGTATCGCTCGTTGTTTAGTGATCTTTTTCTCGGTTGACGTATAATTCAAATGAATCAGTTACTTCTTCTTAAAAGTAACACTCTATCACTGTTATTAGTGCTTCTCTTATTGTCCAATCGAACGTAGACTCAGATGGTCCGAAACTAATAAGAGAATATATTGCCGTTGTGAAAACAAAATAGAAGTGGCAGAGCAATAGTTCAATAGCCAAGCCAAGTCCTGAGTTAGATTGCTTTCTTTGGATGATGATGGTGATGACGGATTAGTTATGAATCTGTCCTGGAAATGGTGATTACGTGAGATCATTTGCATTCGATATTACGAATATCCATCTCGGTAGATCAATTCGAATATCACAATATTCATTTGTGAGATTGATTTCGTCGTATGTAAATCGCTTTGTGACAGACACATCGTTTCATAAATCGTTACATAAGGCGCTCTTGTTCACAAAGGTAAAACAAATTAACTTAAAAAGATATTCATTCATTCAGTTCAACATCGAATGTAATCCAGTAATAAGTATGAACTGCCGAAAGCAGTGCTTACTATATTACACGAGTAAACTGCTGTTGGAATTCGCAATTGAGAAACAGTAACGAACGTTATCAATTGGGGAATCATGTCAAAATCATGCCATTTTGATAGCACTATCGGTCATCATTCTTCTTCTTTGATCATATCAAGAAAGTGCTCCTATAGAATATCGATGCATAGAGAGAACTCCTTCTTTCTTACACTGATCATCGTTTGCATGTGATCATCCTATCACTTTTTGGAGAAATTAATCGATACAATGTTCTGTGGCGAGAGCCAATTTCCTAGTATGAGACATCACCTAATGCTTTTTCTTGAGTGAATCATATGATGACACAAAACAAAATTTCGCATCTCTTTGATAATTATAGTTACAAGTGTGATATTTCCAGCTGTTTTCAGAATTTTGATACGTGGTAAATTTGTGATAATGGCCAAAATCATATGGAATCATTATGATCTGAGATAGATTTGAAGTTGTCTTGAAAGAGAAACCTTCAAATTAGCCGAAAGAGTCATTAAGCGAGCACATTAACAAGCTTAATCACAACACTTTCATTCTATAATGAACTAATTCATTTTGAAGTAAACAAAAGCACGGAAACTTCACCGCTCATCAACGGTATTCAGACGACAGGATTCAAAACAGACCACTAATAGCTTCGAGCATTCATTCGAAAATTCATCCTGAAATGATTATAAGCGCAAAATTTCTCAGTCAAATCTCAATACTCGTCTGAGCTCCTATAGTAATAAGAACTAGAAAGTGCTGAAAACTTAAACATCGAAGATGAACAGCACTCAAAAATGAACGCAGCTTAGCACTGATTGATATCGAGAAGAGCGAGTAAACATTAGACTCATCCATAACCAGTTGATCTAGAAAATGGTTTTCGTGATAGATAGATGGATGGATGGATGGATGGATGGATGGATTTATGCAGTTTAACGCTCAATCCTGCTGCTGTTATCACTGAAGCTGTCCGTTTCACTTAGCTCAGTGACTAATGTGTCTATACGTGCAAGTAGCAGCAACAACGATAAAAGCAAAATCCGTATTAACGATCCTGTATTAACATGATCTTTCTTAAGTACCATGCGCTGCGATTCAACATAATCATCCAATCGAAATTCATCCAGAATCAAGAATTCGGGTCTCATTTGAACTGGTAAAGCATCATCTCCTTACCGAAACTCGGAAGAGTGCCACACAAACATGTTCATAACCCTTCCCCATCCCACTACGTGAGGCATGAGTGGGGCTCAGAGGATGGTAGCATCTGAAGGATTTCTTGTGAAGCAGCTAAGACGGTTCAGACGAAAGCTTTTCGAAAAGAAGGCAAAACAAGAATTTCACGATAGAAGCGACTGGAGCGTAAGAATAAACTAGAAATTTGAAATGTCTATCAGAAAACTTGAAAGGGATTTTTTTTGCGAACGTTTCGAGCAGCTCTCACGTTAGGAATGCATCACAACCCTTGCGATGATGCTTCAAGATGAAGCCGCTGTCTACTGCTTACTTTCCTGCATAATCCGATCGTACTACTGAGAGGATTATGCACTCAACGTCAGTGAGCAGCTCTTATGTAACAATATCTGAAGGAATGACGTGAATCTAGTGATGGATTTTCTGGAATTCACATTTTCCTAGCCTCAAACAGCCATAAAAACCTCATAAAAAATCATGTTCGAAACATTTACAAACTTCTCCCAGTTAAAATAACTCACATCGTCAGCGCTCCTATATCCATCTACCAATACAACAGTAATCTGATCATCATCAGTACCATCTGAATGCACGTCTAAAAACTAACTGTCAGTGTCAAACAGCTTGGTGAATGTAATAATTTAATGATAATCACGTCATATCAATGATAACCTGATCAACACCCACTGCTAAATTGTTGCGAAAGTACAATACGAATTCATTGAAGCGATGAATCAAAATTGCATCACTTACATTCACAGAGAAAATCATTCGTCATTTCATTTATGATTAGGAAACAAACACAAATTGAAATTCAATTCGAAAAATACTGCCTGCACATTTGAGTTCAAAAAGCAATTCTTTGTATTTTTCTCAGGAAGTGTGAATGTGAAAGCGAAGTTCGATAATTCTCGATAAAACGAAAACAATGCTATAGCAAGATTTTGCTTTTCCGAACGAAACTAGCTCAGTTTTCTCAGCATCTATTAGAGAAAACAATCACAGTAAAGAGCTTGATCGAAGAGATCGAAAAGCAACACAATAGTAACTTTCAACTACTAATGCCTTACTCCTTATACTAAGAACTACAGCAGTGTTATTGTGAACACACCACAGAAGTTCTCAGTACCACTTCAAACTTCAAGAAATGCGTTCGTTCGTTCATTCACAACTGTTGTCATTAGTGCTGTTGTCATCGTCTTCTTTTCTTTGCATAGTCACTTTCCAAATTATCTTTGATACGAAGAGAATATAATTCATTGAAGAAAAGCATCAGAGTGACAACATACAGACAGCAGCAATTACAGTCGTCATAATGATTAGAACTGTAAAAAATGCAGTAGGCGTTATGGTCTCAGATCAGCTGTTTTTTTTTCAAACAGCGATTTGAATGAAAAAAATGAGTGCAATTGAAAGAAGCAGCTAAAGTTTGCGGGGAATAATTTTAAAAGAGCATTCAGTGGGTTTGCCTTCGGGCTGGTGAATAGTCATGAAACTCCTCAACAAAACCAGAAATGCCTTCTTTTACGTTCTCGTTTCTCACATGACCTTTTTTTTCGTTTCCATGTCTAAGTATAGGTTAGAGTAAACGCTATCCAGAACAACATATGCCCTGTGCAATGATAGGATGCCGAGAGCATCTAAAATTCTGAAACCGCATTCGATTCATGTTTAACATTCACCCAGGAATGCCAATCGAACAGCTGACAAAGCGCTGATAATGATACTTTAGATGAGAGATTACCAATCAATCGCTGAAGGAGGACGATTGTGATCAATATTGATTAAGTTTCCGTCTGGAAATTAACCGAAAATGAGTTCAACGCAGAGCAGTCTGCAACTTGAAAACTTTTTTCAATGAATAATGACAGTTTGATTGTTAGAAAGATTGTAAGATAAGCAGTAGATCATTGCTGTGCACGTTTCCATCACTGCGTAGTGTAAAGTTAGGAAAGAACACGATGAGATGCTGAGTGCATGAACGCTTGATTTGTCATGATGACGATCGATAGAACCTATACGCAGATTTGGCTACAGGTAAGTGATACAATAAATACCCGAAGATCCTAAAGTTTGCGTGGAGTCCATGCTTGGGCGTAGGATCGAGGAGTAGTCTTAATGAAGCATTTTGAAACAACTTCTCTATCAAAACCTGAACGGAACTAAGCGATATGGAACTAAATTAGTCTGAATAATAGTGGATTGTATCGGTCGGTTCTGCTGATCATTACGTGATTCAACTGCATACCACGAATGAGACGAATTCATTAATTTAAAAAAGCCCAACATTGAAAATTTGAAATCGCTGTGAAGTTTTTTCGTTTGTATTGCATCGAATTTTTTTGAAAAGCTCTAAAAAACGTCTTTTCAACACGTTCATCATCAAACTGCCGCTGTGTAAAGTGTTATAGCTGCTGCTGAATTGTGAATTTCATCGCCTGGTGCAGCTGGCTGTTTTCACCAGGATCTAAACTTCTTCCAGGAATCATCACTGTGAATTTTAATCGAACAAGCGGATGGGCAACAAAGATGTGAACGAAGTGAGCAATAAAAATTAAGAGTTTAAAGATATTCGTACTGAAAATTGGTGTTTGGGAAACGGGAGGGAAGAGGTTATGTGAATTTGAGCATTTATTATGGGTAATGCAAACAAGTATAGAATGCGAGCAATTCAATCAGTTCATTCTGTCAAAGCAATTTGCTAAGTGATCAATCATTGTTGATCGCTATTCACTGATAAAAGAATGGAATACCAATGAAGGTAACATTGCTCATAATTGGAACAATAATGAAATATTTCATGATAACAATGATATCAATCACAGTAATATAAGTAATACTAATAACTTTGAAAACATTAATAACAATAGTAATGATATAATAGCAAAAAATAGTTAATAATGGGAGATTTAACTGTGGATCAACTGTGAATAGAATGGCCAAATTAGTGGGAAAACCCAAACCAGTACAATATTAATGGAAAATTCGATCGTTCAAGAACACTGAAGCGTATTAACGATACCAGGCCTACATTGAACTGCAACACAAAGACAGTAGTGATACTCTAACATCAGCCTGATTAGCTATCTACTGGAATTCTTCAAGTTATCAATGAACACGCCGACGATACAATAGTTCAGTAATTGTAGGTAAGGCACTACTAGCCGACAACGAGTGCGAATACACTGTTGTTGTTGTTGTTGGGATGGACGAAAAAGTTTAGATGTTCGAATGAGATTTAAAGTGATGGAATGTACTGAATGAATATTGATGATGCAAAGATTGTTAATCATGGCGTTATGGTGATAACAGAAGCTGTTTTTGAGAGGAATTTTTCGACGTGATACAACAACAACTTTGATAGATCAATTTTGATTTTAGCGGTGATAGATGCATTCTGAAGTTGTCTCGTAAGAACATCTTGAAAAGTTGCTTTACACAATATTTGTTTCACGTGATTGGATAAAATCAGTTCATCCTACTGTGGCGGCTTTGCCCGGATGTGTTCACTTCTAGTCACAGTTTCATTGCATTCATTCAAAATGTAGCATTTAATTCTTTAGATGGTTTCGTAATTTGACGTGAGATATTATAATAAAATTTGATGGGGGAAAGCTGAGTGAACAATGAACAATGTTACAATCGTCTAATGATCATATGAAATATTGAATTGTATGAAAGGCTACAATATGAAACGAACGCTACAATATTGAGAGAATTCAAATTTCGAGAAATACAAACCGTTAAAGTGAAAATATTCATTATCTCAAACACATCACATTCGCTCGATATCCATTCATCCAGATATCCATATCGGATTTGAGCCGATAGCTGAGAACTCAAAACTAATTGTGAGAGTCGATCAAACGAGAGTGAATTAAAGTTTCAAAATTGAATCAACTGTCAAAACTCGAAAAGTAATAACTCAATCAGTGAACAACAACCAATAAGTAAACAAACTCAACTCGATAAACTGCTGAATAATAATGTCATTAAAAGTTCCTTCCTTCATTTATCTCATCACATCCTTGTCTCCACTTGCTGCTTTTTTCGCCAGACTTCTCCCACTCTCCCACAAAATCATCTCAAACTTTCACTATCGTAAACTCACTCAGGCTCTAACACAATACTTCTACACTCACCTCAGCACAATCAGCATCAGCTCGTTCAGTTTCAGTTTATCTGCCGCACCTTACGATTGATTTTCACCACTGAATTTATCAAGACACGATGAGAAGAAACGATTTTTTTCATTCACACTTTCGCTACAATAAATGTACAGCACTCATTTATGTGTAAATACGAATACAAAATTCATCCGGCACAGCAAATACACAAAGGTATATTAAAATATCCGAATCGTATCATTAGATTAAACTAACCGCTCAAGTCTAACAATAAGTATAATGTAAGTTTTCATCAGTGCAGAAAACAATTACGCTTACAATTATTTGGATGCTGAACAAAGAGTGATTATAAAGATCCTAAGATCTTGACGAGAACTCGTACAACTGCGTCAATAAGAAATAATGTTAATATTTTGGATTGCTATAAGACTCATCAACACTGAAAGAATGATGTTAAAGACTAGAGTTAAAAGATGCCAGCCCTCGGAAGCAGCCAGCACATTACTCGATAAGAAATTCCATCAGCACACTGGCAAAACGAGTCGGAAAACTAAATGCACTTGAGGCTATTCGCAGAATTTGCAAAATGCTGCTATCTCATCAGAACGGAAACCAGCATTACCCACAGCACTGAGGTCGTTGGAGTGCATCAACGGAACATCGTTAAGTTAGAGTCCTAGACAGAAGTGGAATCGTAGGAGTGAGCCAATCTAGAAGGTGACTCTGACGCGCTAGAGACTCCGATTCTGAACGAAACCCATCTGGAAGGCTAGTGGAAAGCTATTGAAAATCATGAGCATCAGATATTTTGCAGTGCTTTTTTTGGCCATTAGCGACTAATCTTATTAATGACGATATCAGTCATAATCTAATGACAATACTAATCTCATTTCACTCATATCGCTTTTGATTAGTCTTCTTCGGTCATACCATCTAGTTTGTATGAATAGATCAGTTTGGTTTGAATGTTAATGATTCACTTATCATCGAGTAAACTAATCTAAATTAAGTTCAAACTAAATTGAGTTGAGATGACTCTTTCAACTAGTCACTAATTATATTCATTGGTTCTGGTTCTGGTGACCACATAATCGCATTTATTATCGATATCACTTCATTCTTTTTCTCATTTCACTTCATTCGTTCACCTTCTTCAATTATAAACTCGATCTAAGAAGAAAAGCAAATTTTGAAAATCAGTTATTTGATTTGGTGAAAATTTTAAAAACTCAACGTAATGCTGTCTCAGATATCACTTACGCTTAAAAGCTAAACTTCCACGTATCGCGCAAGCCAGTTTGCTTCCTTCTCTGATGAAATGCTCATTTTTACGTTTAAAAACCCTGGTTCACTGCGGTAAAATGTACAGTCGAAAAAGCAAAAGCACAATTGGGACAAATGATCATTTTTCAGTTTCTGCACTACCTCTTAGCATTACTTTCTTCTGAGAATGAATGAATGAATGCACTGATTGATTCGTCTGAATGTTCGTCTATTTTTGTGGAAATGGGAAAGAGATTCTCTCAAGCGATTATTGCATAGATCGGAATTATTCTTTTCTCAATGTTTTCTATCGTAACTTCTCTGAAGCATTCTCAAAAAAGCCAATTAATTTCACACCTTTTCCAGACTACAACCAAGTAAAACAATTCCATATTGCACTTTTTGTCAACGAATGAAAAACGTTGTTGATGTTTTCGAATATAACTAACTTTCATATGGCTGGTTTCGAATAATTGAGCGATGAGTGATATTTAATTTGTCGCAATCTCATTCCAACTACTAATCACCCTCAATCATACTCCTTACTGAATTCCACCGTCCCAACCTTTCGCTTGAATTCTAGAAGGGATGTTATTTTCCCATTCATGTCTACATTTTCTCTTCGGCAACTCTGTCAGTATTTTTTCCTTTCTCACTCGTTCAATTAGTTTCCTGAGAAAATTGCTTCCATTAAGAGGAATATGTGGATATATTCCGAAATCACACTCAGACAGCAAATTTCTCTGTGCTGACGGACTCACTGATAAATTGAAGCATCAAATTGAGTTCATAACAGGATAGCAATCAACGACCGCACGAAGAACATTACATTAACTGAAGTGTTGATAGCAAAAATGCATTTCTGCCCTCTGATTTTTCTTCTTTTTGCTCCTTTTACCTCAGCACCCTTCATTCACTCTTCAAATATTTCTTCAAGATCGAGGCAGATAACCTTGCCTCCATTTCAATGCTATCAAATTATGCGAGAAATTCTTGTGGTGTAGTGAAACAAGTAGTGATCGATTGCATTGTAGCAAATTGATCGCAAGTGATTGAAGTGCGATCTTATCTTGAAAATCCACGATATTTGTGGTAATGACGGTGACAATGATGAGTGCTCTTGATATTGATAGTATTGATGAGAATAAACTGTTGATAATATTATCTGCACGGCTGTTATCACTATTGAGGGAAATGAGTCCCGATTCGCAAACAAAAGGCAATAGCTTTGTTGCGAGTATGAATGGCTATTTCGTCGGAAGGATTCGATAAATTCGGTGGATAAAAGCACTGACAGGTGAATGTGCATCCCAATGCTCACTCTGAGAGTTTCCAGACTCTATTGTCTATATCAGCCAGATGAAGTCTCTCATAATTCTCATTTCAACACATGAGACTCTCATGAATCCCCATCAAAACATGTTGACGACATATCGAAGCAACTTGAGATCTCGATGAAGAAAACAAGAAACTCAATTTCAATGATGTGATAGAATTAGTGAATAATGAATGATATATAGCTCAATAACGATTCGGATAATCAATGCTGAATGTTGAAGAAATAAGGTTTGATCTTTCCTATTCGTGTTTTTAACTCCTACATCCCTCACTCCTCCTCATTGAACACTGTAATGCGCTCAGGTAACCAAGCGACCGCTCGATCAGGATAACGATAAGGATAATCTAACATTTCCATGCTCACTTCATCGAAAATTTCATTATCGTCAACATTTGTTGAATGTGAGCGCATAAACTACGCACAGTTGGATCTGTCAGTTGAATGTGCGATTTGGTGGAGTTCTGAATACTTGTTTCCAAATATTCTCTTATACGTAATAAATACTCAACAATGAGTATTTAAGGTGGCCGATTGACAACTGCCAATTACTAATGAAAGTAATTAGCTCGTAAACGGCGTCATTCGATTTTCTGAACCAAATCTCGGATGTTTATTTGATTGTTGGCTCGGTGCACGTCAAACGAAGTGAAAAGAACAAACTCAGAAAATAATCAACAATATCGTGTAAATGTAATTGATCACTGCCAGTAGTAACAATCAAATTCAATTGATTATTATCACGAAAACCATTATCATAACAGAAAAGCATTACTCGCAATTTAATTGCCACTCATTCGTCAACTCCTAATCATATTGGAGCGAATAATGAGCTGAAGTGAACAAGTGTTGGATGTTGTACGTTGCTCACAATGAGGAACAACTGAGTTAGTCAAGTGATAGCTTAAGAAATAGATTCTTATCAACCAGGTGGTTTTCAAAGCTGTCACATATGGAGCCTTTGTGAGCAAATAATAGTATTGGGAACTTCAAAGAAATCACAGAGACAATTGAGAACACTGATGTTGCTGTAAAAGTATCACTGAAGTGATAAAGCTTTGGAGAAGATATTTTGCGATCTTGGATCGAAATCCAGAAACGCGAACAAATGTGGTCTGAAGAGTAGGAACCGACCTTGTCGTTCCATGGCTGCGTGAGCTGCATGACGTCGAATCTTGTCGCCGACTGTTGTTGCGACAAGGCGTCTTGAAGTTAATACCTTCAAAAAGTTTGAAACTTATTCAAATCCCCATACAGGATGCCTCAGTTGAGATGATTAAATGATTCGAGTATTGTGATCGATAGAGTGAATTTGCGATAAGAGCATATCTCTGAAGGATGGCCGATCGAATTGAGCAGCGAAATTATCAACTAACCTTGAAGAGTTCCCGTCGTTCTTTCGCCACTCGCTCGTATAACATCTTCTGATATGCGAAACGTTCTTGGAAATCGTTTCGCAGTCGATCCATTGAACAGACAAAATGGCGCAAATCTTTTCCACCCTGCAAAAATTTCAACCCTGAATGCACAAATACAGATCTGTTCTCGTTGCTACGATCACCATCTCACGGAAACCCTCATGTTCATACTTCACCTTATCGCATGATTCACGATTTTCGAGCTGTATAAACTTCAAAACCACGGCACAACGATTTAAACTTCCAATATTCATAATTTCCAGATAACGACTTGTACAAGAGCGAAGGAATATGCATTACTCAAAAAATTTCAATGTAAGTGGTGACGTGACAGTTCCCGATAAATTAGGTCATCAGTTCATCCATCATATGCATGAAAGAGAACTATTTAATATCAACATGCATCACGATTCCTTAAGTGCGCCGAGATGAATGGTACGCATGATGTGTCTGTGTTCGACCATGATTCAATGAGATAGCAAATATCCGAACCGGGGCAGATTGCTCGCTGAACAAATCGTCCGGATTTATCAAATCCGAAACTTGTGAAAATCCGATTAAATCGAAAACTTAAAAGTATTTCCACAACTGATCGAGCTCACCGTTTTGCTGTTGCACTGGCGACAACTATGTCAGTACCTAATAAGTAACAAGTGCTATAAGTAAAGGATATCGAAGAATAAACAACTTCAAACGAAAATTTCTAAACGAATTTCAACTGACTGAAATCTTTATTAGTACTTTATGAACAACGTACAGCACAAGTAGTAACACAATTAGTACAATGAGTAACATTATTAGTAATATATAAAGTATTACGTGGCAGCAGTGATATCATTACAGTCAATGAGTATAACAATAATAATCAATGCAATGACGGACGACCAAATGACGGTGAAAATTTTGCTGACGATCAAAATTTCGGTAAAATGAAGACGAAAGGAACGATTTGAATGCAAAAATGAATTCTCAAGAAAATTCACCGCAAGGAAACTTTTTAAGAGTTTCGATAATCCGAAATTAAAGAGTTTCGATAATCCAAAATCTGAAATTAAACGATCTAGTCGGAATTCGTCTGAGCGACGTATGGATCAGTTACATAATCTGAAGAAATCGTAATTCGAGTGCTGAGAGATGCATATGGATCAATTACACCACCATTGTAAAATCAAAAAAAAATAGAATATTCCATGTGAAACGAAACATGAAATTCGATCACGTTAAATCATAACAACCGTTAAGTGAAATGATCAAGAAAAACAAACTGGAACTGTTAACACCGAACAACTAACATTCCCTTATATATGTCGCCATTTAGGCAATCATTTACGCAAGGAAATGTGCATGCGAAAGAATTTGACAAACGAGGACCACAGTGATACGGTACGTTCTGATCACTCATGCAAATGCACTCTTCAAAGGAGTAAAAATGCTGAATTTGTATGCCTCTTTCATGCTTTCCCAAAGCTGTTAGCAATTAATCACAGCAACGTTTCTCAGCAATTGATTTCAATCACTCTTTATCAAGAGACCAAGAGGAATTATGGATCAGGGAAGGTGAAATCTGCTGAGGGTGCATCAAATTCATTCAATTGGTTACGATATCAAAATCTGACACTCCTATCGCAGATGACATCAAAATAACAGATGTAGCTGTAAAGCGATCTCCTACCGGCAAAATTCACTTGTGAGACGACGAATCTCCCCTTTAATGTGGGGATTTAAAACAAAGACCCAGCAAGCTGCTCCACAAGATCAATCGTCAAATCATTGGATCTAATAAATGTAAGCAGAAAACAAGAAAATGACAAATGCAGTGTGAAGAAGCGATGAAATAATAGAATTCGTATCAATGACAGTGATGACACTACTTTGATGGATGGGACGAGTTGAACTAGCGCTTGATGACAATGATAGCCGTTCATCATTATCTTCGTTAGCGTCAGTACTCAACCAGTTATTTTCCTGACGTCTTGACGTTTGCTGCTGCTCTTTTTGTTGCTTAGGTAGTGCCTCAAGTTGTCGTTGTTCGGGATCCTTTCTGAAACATTTCTGTGCTGAGTAAACTGTTGCGTTGCATCGAAAGAAGACAGTTTGCACAAGTGAATAATTCCACAAAAACTCTGTTGCACATTCTTAATGCTATTCTTGATTCTCTCCACTTTTTCACTTTTAATCAGGCAAACATCAGGCATTCTTTAAAGTCATTGCTACAAGGCTGCTATATCTCTAACTGAGTTTTTCAGTGTTTCACTCAAACAGAACCGAGTTGTTGATCACAATTAGTCATTGGGCATTTTGCTCGTTAGCTGAAATCCACTGCAGCATTCCAATCTTGCAACGTTTCGCAATTCAAACACCACAATTGGACATAAGAACAACTACGGTCATGTCATTTGACTTGTATGAAAGTTTTCTGGTGTATAGCGCACAGAAAAGAACGAATCCATTGAATCAGTGATCAAAAGTTAAGTGTTGTGCAGTTGATTTTCTGATTTACGAAAAGTTCACAACCAGTTCTTAGCTTCTTGCATGCTTGAGCAGGGTCTTTGGTCTGTGTGAATATTGTTGCACTAACTCCAAAAATAACTTCCATTCGCTTTCAACTTATTGGAATGAGGTTGGCACTGATGAATAATAAGTCAAAAGTACATCAACTTCAACTTAAACACTGCAACGCCAGCAACAGCAACAACAATACATAATTGATCATAAGCAAACTCTATCGAATAATCAAATAATTTTTGATCATTCGTAGAAATTAAAAGAGTCCATTTTGTATTGAGTGAAATTGAGGGAGAGTCCATGAATACTTAAACTCAATTGTTGACTAATTGATATTCATAGCGATTGAAACAGTTAGTTCAGTATCCAAAGTATCCAAATGTTCAAATTATTTCGACTGTCAGCAGATATTTTGATGATTGCTGTGATTTCATATTCTGAATGATGATAGATGGGATTTTGAGAATTTAAAATTTGAACTGAAATGCGTGAACGGAGTAAAGATTCAATACCGTCTGAAATGTTCAACAGGAACACTTAATGAGTTCATGCGTTGAGTTTGCTGGTTTTGTGTTCCTGAGAATGCTTCACCGCTGCTAACTGATGCATTTGACAGGTTTGCAGCTGCCCTTGCGTTAGGCCAGAAATTCTCCTGTTGCCATTTCTGAACCATTACTCACAATCAGTTGATTTTGTTTCGTTCATGAATCATTTCTTATGAATGATGGTCAATTTGCAACTTTTGAAAGCTGACACTTTGAATTATCAATATTCAGAAATTGGGTTTGATAACTAGCAAAATATCAACAGGTGATAGCGATGAACAAAGTTACAGGGTTTAGCGGTTATTCAGATTTTGGAATGCGATTAGAACATAAAAACTTTTTTGCAAATCTCAATCAACAACTGACAGACGCAACACTCGAGCTTGCAGTCATTCCATCATCACCGTCAGATTCACCGAGCATATTTTGCAAAGAAATACCCGGGTTCAACGCCACCACTTCTGAATCGTGATCACTGAAATTTACAATTCAGAAGACATCCGATAAAAGAGATACTGAGGAGTCAGAGTTCCTTAAGTTTTCGCATATTAACAATGAACATTGTTCCACATGGTGTTCCACATGGTATTGTGGTGTTCCACATCAACGTAACACATCAAACATCGAACAGAAGTGGTGTGGTACCTCGTAGTATCTTTTGGATCGCCCTGTAACTGCAGTGTAATTGGTGATTTGTTACAGTGATCACCTTGACAAATGCAATATACAACAAGGCCATCGTATGCGTCATGGCATCCAACCGTGAGTGCATCACGCGATATGCTATCGGCAGCACTTTGATTGGACAGCTCTCCCTGTGATAAGCATCGTTTCTCCAGGCTGTACATGGCTAAAAAAGTCACATTCTTGTCATGTATCGCTGATTAGATCAAAAACACTTTCCACTGTTCTTAACAAAGCAATGTGCTCGATAAGCCTTCTGATTTCCCTTCAGTAAACAAGATGAATTGTATTACCTCTTGGACAAGGTGAACATTATGATTATTAGGACAAGGCGATTATTATTTGGCCTTTTCGAACAGGTTTTAAAATGTTGACAAGAAAATGGTGACTTAATATGATGAGATGAGTTTGTGAAGTGCTATTAAAATGTGAATTGTTATTATGGGTAATTTTGTGAGGACTTTTCTATTGCACTCACTTGGTGTTAACTGAGTCCTTTTGCTTAAGCAGTAGATTCCACTGCCATCTTCAAATTGCTTATTGCAATTGACCACAACTGGTTTTGAACAGTCAGCTTCTGGACTGCTCAATCGACTCTCACTGCATACGTGACAAGAGACCACTCGCTGCAATCACATGAGTTTTTGATGTGTTGAAGAAAACAGTTGAACACAATTAAGTTAAATGTCCTCAAACTTTGCTTTAAAGCAGACATAACAACAATTAAAAACCACTGAAAACAAGGGAATACCTGTGAATTTGGCGAAATTACTGACTTCTGTGTTGATGCCATTGATGGTGCTGAAGTTGAGTCGTAATCGAGTGAAGGTGGGTTGCTCATGGATATCTGCAACAAACAAAGTCTGTCGAAATGACAATGCTTCTAAATAACCCACTGACAACAGTGCTATGATTCTCTTGGTGTTGCTAACAGAAAGTAGACAAATTACAAATTAGAGCAAAGATGAGTAAAAACAATTGATAAATTCGATCCACTCGGATCTTTTGATGAGTAAAACTCATACTCACTCGATGAAATATACATGGAAACACTGACCTGTTCGTTGATCGTGAGACGATTACACTCGTCAGTTTGACAAACACAATATCGAACATGCCCAGCATTCGTTATCGTACAACCGTCATGATCCACTCCATTACCGTACTCCTCCACTAGTGCTGTATGCGTGACGCACATTTTTTCAATTGCATTTTGTCCTTTAAGTAACGAAACTTTCAATTCAAGTCTTCAAATCCAAATTCAAATCTTTTCTCTTGATTAAAATCGATTCATCATGGAGATATTAAGTTCTCCAGGTCAAGATCAGCAGAACAGAACGTTCACCTCTATCAATATTAACATTACACACTAGAAAGTGCTCTAATCAGATAACTGATACTCCTTCCTGTTCATTGGATTAACCTACCTCGTGCTATTAAAATTTGTCTTGTTAAGCAAAAATACTCTGGCTGGTCACTGCCACGAGTGGCTGAGCTTCGGCGATCGCATTCCACAACGATTTGTTGCGCGCAGTCCGCTCGGCTATCTTCAAGATTGCCTTGAGCACATTGCATGCACTTCAGGGTCGATGGTGTGGTGCTGCTTCCTGAGAATTGTAAAATGACATGCTATAACTCTTATGGATTCGCTTATCCATGTGCGTAACATTGCACTGATGAACTGTACGTCTGTTTCACTTCTTCACTAATCGATAAGTGAAGAATTTAAATTGTCAAAATATAAATCTTCAATTCTGGAGTATTGCTAATGAACATATAGGTTTCGAGGTATGCCCTGTACCTGCATCGACTAGAAGATGAGTTCCTTCACTAGCTGACAGTTCGCTGGCGGATCCACTTTGTGCATCCGGAACGCTCTGTATATTTTTGCGTACTTGATCATTTGCATGAGTATGGATTGCTGGATGGCGTCTCAGCTGTTGCTGGCCGCCTTTAGCCGCTTCCATCTTGAAAGTGAACGAAATTTCAAATGTTTGATCTGCTTTAACTGATTAGATCAATGCATAAATGAACGAGCCGCAGATGATGTTTTGATAAATTCAAAAAACGTGGATGGGATTATAAGTACACCTGCTTAGATGAAAAAATGGCATTTTCACGGAAAATTTGACAATTAATCGCTGGTAATCTACTGCCATCCGGCATAATTCAGAATTCATTTAGAGCGATAATCCACAATAATCCAAGATGATTACCATTTTAGTGCAGTCAGATTTCTTTGTTAAACTAAATTTCATTGGCACACAATACATGATGTTCGTTTTTTAATAAGAAAATAGATTTTCACAACGATACTGCCGAAACATAACGCAGTGGACGGGATACAGTATATCGGGATACAGTATATCCTCACTCTGATTTTGTGTCATCATTTGAAATCTCGATTGCGCATTTCCGTTGGGAGCGCAATTATCCAAAGAAAACTACCTGTTCCAGTCCACTTTGATCTTCGTCGAACGCTGCTTTCTCATCAGTTTTTGCACGGTTTGGCATTTCACTAGGAGTTGGCTTTAGAGATGTGCTTTCATTATTGTCAGAGTCTGAGAATAGCTCCGGATGTTCCTGAATGTTTCCCCAAAATCAGAAGTTCTCATCAGATGAATATATCGGGTCAGTAGTTAAATGAACTTTTCAAGTTAATGACCTGAAGCTTATTTTATTGCTATTGCATAAAATGACCTTATTCATTCTAATATCGCATGAAACATTTACAATTGGTAACTTCGACGTTTCATTAGAAAGTTGCTGCTAACAGATGCTTGGGATCAACTCTGTTTCCGATACTGTGATGCTTTTCCACCCTTATAATCATCATATTCAATTTTACATGCGATAGGGCTGCAGTACAGTCTTTTTGGATGACTATTCATTGTATCGGTCCGATTCGGGATGGAAATATACAAATTCACTCTCAAAAATCATTTGCAAAAGCAGTGTTCACCTCTTCAAACGCAATGAATTGTTCTGCAATTGGTCTTTCATTGCATAAGTCGGTTCCACACAAGCAATAGGCCAATTCTTGCGACTCGCTTTCAATCAGATCGCACTCCTCTTGCAGCCGGTAGTCTTTCTTGGGGAATGTCCGATAGTGATCCTGCTCACTGATGCATTCCTTCATTATTGTATACGTGTCTGAAAGTTTGATGTCTGTACAATTGAAAGGGAAGGAGGTAAGTGTATTGGCCAAATGGTTGACCATCTATGGAAACGTTAAGATCACTTAAAGTGTCGAATATCTCAAGGCTTCAGGTAATTTCTGTTGTGCAATCTGCTGAGAGCTTTAAATAAAGCTTGATATTATTAATCATAAGAATGAAATTGACCATGATAGTGTTGATAATATTCGATACGACAGTTTTCCTCATAACAATAATGACACTGATAACGATAGCAAGGTATTCGATGATAGTCAGAGATTAATTTCTACACTAACTTAAGTCAAAAATCCGAAAACTTCCGTATTACTTCAATGGAGACTAACTAATTGGGTGACTTCATCAGTTCATACAATCGACAAACATTGAACTGAGCGAATCCCTCGAAATCGAGCCAAAATCAAAGACAAAACCTACTATTTGGTGCTTTTTGCCGTGTTGTACGACAAAATATAGGTTCGTCGGACTGGAAACGTTTCGCATAATTCGAGCAGTTGTATTCAAATTGAGCACTGCACTCGCCAAATTCGTCCAAATTGCCATCACCACATATAAAACACTGTAATCCGATTGCACCTGAATCCATATTTCTGTCATTTTATTTTGATCATTTCACTTTCGTTATTATTCTATTTCATCCTTTTGTGATGTGTTGCTTGCTTCAATGATCATGTTCCTATAGTAAATTATGGAATATGAATTAATCAAATGACGTAGATGATTTCAGACTGCAATTTTACACATTTGATTATTTTTTCACGATTGTCATCATCAAAAAAGCAGTCGTGAACATTGCTTTATCATTTGATCAGCAAATAGCATAAGTTAGGAATTTTGTATGGATACCCCCAATCACTTCCGCTTAAAATCAAGCTGATTAAATGATCAACTGAGGGAACGGCTGTTTTAGTCTTCAAAATGAACTGTTCAAACATCAGTAAATGCGTTAATTCATGCGGATATTTAACTCCGACTGAGGCAGACCCATCATTGAATCTATTTTACTATTCGAGTAGATGGTAATATTCAACGATTAACTACCAATGAAGATCGAACAGAAAAGGAAACAGCTACTTCCAAGAGATTCCGGAAGGAACATTAGATGTTCTAGTTGTCAGTCAGTCATTATAAGAACGATATCCAGTCTGGCAATCCAAGACAGACTCAATCCCTCTGCAGAGGAAACTGTCATGCCTCTCAAAAGGGCTTCTAGCCTGGATGGATCAGTATCAGTAAGCAGAACTGGTAAGGTCATTCGTACAAACTGACATCATGTCTAAACATTTGACAACGTGTCCGGTCTATTCTTTGGCTCTGCATTGAGATATTCTTCTGATTTCTGAATTGCGTCTGATGAGTTTTCATTCTAAACGCAGTGATTGCGTCTCCCAATGAACGATCAATTCGTTTCGTCATAGATCATACACGAGGATAATGTTCTGGCAGTGATATCGCATGTCACATGCATGCAAACTCAAACAAATGAGCAACATCCATAAAATAATGCATTTATGAGAGGAGTATCACAAGGATTAACCTATTTTACTTCAACGCACACACTAATACGGAATTACTATTTGACGGAACAAAAATCATTAGTCGTTGGGCTGATCGAAAATCCGCAAAAAAACTTCCACTTCAATAGAATACAACGATGAATTGACTGTTCGTTGTAAGTGTTATTTCTTTTGAATCGCAACGATATAAGAGCATTTGAACTTTACAGAGCGATTTTAAGGGATACGAATTAACGAGAAAATAGTTGGTGATAATGGGAGCTATTGAACTTAAGAAACACATTTTGAAACGTTCCAGTTTCCGGCCAAAAAAAATGGAGCAAAGAGGAACGAACGTTGGTTTTGCTTTGAAAATCTAAAACAGCGAATCGTTAATGTGGAAATATATTCACTAACAAATGGTATGGCTTACTGTTCAGTAGACACGTCGTAAAAAGCAGACAAATCGGAATGATGTTAACGTTACTGACGCCCATTGTATTACTATTAGTATTCATGCTTGAATGTTGATTCTGAAATGTGTAGTATTGTTCTTAATAATTGCGTTTATTATTGGTATGCACACCACTCAAATGCAAATTACGCAGTCACATGACAAATTTTAATACATACACAGTTAGTTTGCATTCAACAACAACAACGGAAGAGTAGGCGATCAAAAACGACTTAATAAATCAGTATTGACGACTTAATCAGACGCAGTTATTTTTGTAAAAAATATCACAGAGCAATCAAATAACGAACGCATCGGCTTCGAATTAGCACAAATATTCTCACTGATTATCCACAAATGAACTCAATTGCATTTGAGATTAAACAAGCGATTTTACAGAAGTGTTGTTGATACAATGTGAATGAATACTTAACAGAACATACCCGTACAGTACAATAAATTATGTGAATAATTAATCGGATCGGCAACGATGAAAGCGAATGAGCAGTTAAATTAATTTACATGTCTATATGATACTACATGTGAACAGTAATTTAGATAATACATAGCGGATCTATGAAAAAATATCCGAAAAAGTATAGTTGGGATAAGTAAATGAGAAATATAAATATTAGTGTATCAGTGTTATCTGCTTGTTCACTATTGTAGGTCTATAAGGATTAATTGTGTCAAGAGGAGGTGCCATTCAACTCAACTCAAAAAGATCACTCGAACAAACACCACTGAAGCGATCATGCTTAGATCAGCCTCATCACGCATTCGTGCCATCACGATGAGTGAGTGAGTGACTTAACAATCCAACTTGTACATGCTCCGAAACGAGGTCATTTTTTGGCAGATAACAAGGAGAGAACTTCAGTTCTGTTTGCTGTACCAAAATGAATACTGATTCGGATATTCGATTAAGTTTTTCAAGTAAAAAATTCTGAAAAGAGATGTTTCCCATTTTTCTCATTCCTAAAGTCACACTGACATCAATTCACGGGATCAGCAGTGAACTCTGATTGTCCTTCAAAAGAATGTTTGTCAATTTAGACGAGAAGTCTGCAAAAGAATGTTTCAAAAAGTCAAATTTTTATTCTGAAAATAATTCAGCCAATCAGGCACCACTTAACGAAGACATGCAGCACCTCAAAAATATGACTCCATTTCACCGTGCAATGCCATTATGATCTATTTTTGAGTGATCAACAACAACCTCGAAAGTTCAAATGAATCAGAAGAATTTGAACATTCTCATTAACTGGTCTACTGTAAGAAATTATATGTGACTTCGCCTGCATGTCTAGAATAAATATCGATATTAATCCCCGCAAAACATATTCACTGACATCGTAAATGAATGTTTTTGACGAAAATTTTCATTTTCCATTCATTTCCTTCAATCAAAGTTTTCACTTACTCACGCAAACTGTTCATTGAATCAAGTTGAATCAGCAAGACAACAGGCGATTTTCAGAAAATTTTATAACAAATATAGAATCTTTGGTACAATCAATACGTGATAACAGTAGAGTTAGAACATCAACCATAAATATAAACACAAAACATCAACAGTGACACACGAAACATTCTCAACGTATACGTATTGTGATGACTATCAAAAACACAATATAAATGCCGACATCTGATTTGAATAAATCGTAAGTTTGAGTGCTTCTTGCGGATAACCTTCTCCCTGATCATTAGTATTCATACGAAATATGTAAGTGAACACGTTTTAGATGATAAATCCAATAAATATGCCATGTTCCGATGAATGCTATAAAAATAACCATCTTTTGTGAAGTGCAACAGTGATTCAATGAAGCTGGAGAAGTAAACTGCTTTCTGCCAAACCAATTCACTCATTACGAAGAATATGTCTGAATAACCTACTACTGCCTATTAGAGTTACTAACTGAAACTAGCCAGCTGCTTCCAATTCATACATATGAAACGGACCAAATGCATAAATGAAACGTACAATAGACTACTCAATGTAACAATACGACTAAGTCAAAATCGAAACCTATGTGGTTTCTGAACGTATGAAGAGTCTGATGAAATATATTGTGATGAATACTGGAATATTTGAAGAGTTATTCAAGAAGTCTATTGTAGCATGGAAGAATACACCGGAAAGCATGACTAAATTTCCACATATTGGAACTTAGAAACATTTTAAAGAAAATGTGATACTGGAAAAACTAGAATTCAATGTACCACACGGACGAAAACTCGACAAAAACAAACCAGACATTTTCTGACAATATAGATCAGATGATATCTATAAGAACTTAGGTGAGTAGAAATGAGTTTGATTATACCATAAAAATATGACGGATGCAGATTAGGGTGAAGACAAATGAGGCGATTAATGCTACAATAGACTTCTTGAGAAATGATGTATAAATAATGAAACATATGAAATACATGCACGGATTATTCATCCTTGATCGGTTCCATTCGGCAGAGTGCAGCTGGTGTCAGTTCAACTCAAATAACAACAACACTAAACACCCACAAACACGATAAATATTTCACAATGAAATGCATGAGACGTAAATGATTCTCTGTGAACAACTAACTATCACATTGTAAAATGAATACCTCAAACAGCCACGACGCATACAGCTGATGCATCATGCATTCTTTAATTGAGTTCAATGCACCACAATAACAACTGACTTTAAATTATGGTCACAATCCCTTACCCGTCATAACTGAATAGCGTCCGTCACCTCAATTTGACCTAATTCTCGAAAGTCATCCGTTTCACATTCCGTCTCATAAAGCAAACAAGACAGGATGACTATACAACACATAAATATGATATATTGGTCGTTATTTTCGTCGCCGTTCGTATTGTTATTTCAATTAAATTACTCTCTCTCTTCCTGCGCCTGTATCGTTACGCCTTAATTGAGTTCAGTTAAATGAACTAATACGACCCTGTCAGTGATACATAAGGATATAAACGGATATATATGATGAACGAAAATCCTGCACGGATTTTTTAAAATCATATTACGCAGTTTGAAATTATACCATATCAATCAACACATTCTCTCAAATTTTGCACCGAGTATAGCGTCACACTTTCTTAAAATAACAATCAATAAACACATAACAATTTCACAATACTAGTTCGTGTGAACAGAAATCAAATCATCACACTGATTTTTTATTATATGCCAAAGAAAGATCACAATTTCGCCGATTCACCAATGCTATTAGCGAGCGATTGAGTTGGTGCCTTCAGATATCTCAACAAGGAACAAAGAGCCTGCGGCGTTACACCAGGTATCCTGAAATGAAACTGACGTTTCCACTAGATTAGATTAATAATAGATTACGTTTAATTATTAAGAGTATTATAATTTTCCAAGCGAAACACAGATAAACGAATATGACAAACCTTGAAGCAGCGGCAAGATTCTGTGGTCGCCAAATTTCAAATTTCTCTTTGCACTCAAATGATAGACCTTCAATAGTGGCGTAATTGATATCCTGCGGGATCAGAGTGGCACATTCACGACGCACTTCATCCATCTGAAATTCATACTGATACCTTTAAAACTAGACCATAAAACAGACCCACTCAAATGATGCTCATCTTCAATTGACTCAGTCGCAAGCTCGTTCCTCACAACTCAGGCTAACACACAATCTAACTCGACTTCCCTCAGCTGCTTCGACATTTACTGACCAAAATCCGAATCGTTTCAGTATAACTGGCCATAAACAATAACCTTAGCCGTAAGACGTTGATGTTGCTGCATATAGATCCCCTCGTTTCGTATCCTTGTTATTATATCCTCATCATAGATGCAGTCTTTCAAATGAGTTGGGAATGCATTTGTCAGTTGAGCAATCGGTAGATCGAAACGATACAACATTTCATAGGCACTCAATACTGAAACACTCATCTATACCACTACACTGCTATGGCAATTAATCAAAATCAGATGAATCAATCAAACTAAAGCATCGGAAAAATACCGAATTAAAGTTTGCATTCCTCAATTCTAGAGAAAACGGAAGCATTAATTACTGTACTACCCAATAGACTCAGCTGTAAATGCCTCTGGAAACTACTCGGAATTTGCCATCGAACTCAACACCTTCGACACTTTGAAATCTTATTAGTTCAAACAAAAATGCAGTACCTTTCCCCGCGTGTTGATTTGTTTTGAAATTTGGTATACATTGCATCCATTTACTGAGAGGTAATTGCACTGATTTCAGCATGTTTACTGCTTCAGTTAGCCTCGATCGCATCGCACAGAATCTAGAGAAGCGATTCTCGGATACGGCACCCATACGATACGCTCGCTCAGTCAATCGTATATCCGCATTATCTGGCCTACAAAAAAACAATGTTTACATATTGAATCTTATCGTTAGTAATATTCGGAATGACTGAAGATGTAAAACGGTGAAAAAAACAGATAAACAACTCAATTAACAAGTCCGTAAAAATTTCTCAAAACAATTACTATTCTCTTCACAAAGGCGACGCATTCAAAAAGCATGAAATATTTATCAATTGAATAAAAAGCAAACGAAACTACACCTCACCTCAAATGAAGACGGAATTCAGCACGTGAAGTGAACATCCTATAAGGCTCATTGGTTCCTAAACTCGTCAAATCATCGATCAACACGCCAATGTATCCTTCCGTACGATCAATTTTTAAGCACTCTTGGTTTCTGCTCAGAGCTGATGCATTGATACCGGCGACTACACCTGAAACCGTCAACGAATAACATCTCAAATTCCCGCAAACTTTTCAACGAATCGAATTTGCTTACAACTTAGAATTCTCTATTCGAGACGAAGAAGTTTAGTAGCTAAAGCAATTAGTTAATATTAAATCTGCCTTGTGATCTCAACTTAATACGACAGACTCAATGATGCTGAGACATTAAAAGTATCCATCCCAGATTCATCAACATCAAGTGTAAGAAACCTTGCGCTGCAGCCTCTTCGTATCCAGTAGTGCCGTTGATCTGTCCGGCTAACAGAAGACCCTTCACCAGTTTCGTTTCAAGATTTGGTTTCAACTGCTGCGGATTCACGAAGTCATATTCGACACCGTAGCCCGCCTGAGTTATCTCCACCCGCTCCAAGCCAGGAATCGCCCGCATAATTTCCAACTGCACATGTGGCTCAAATGTCATTGACATTCCTTGCGGGTATATCAAGTCCGATTCGAGCCCTTCGTACTCCAGGAACATCTAAAAGAAACAATCAAATGTGTAATTAGTTGCGCGATTGAAAGAGATTCACAATTCGACTGATTTATTTCTCTTTCTCTCAGCTTTCAAGTTCCATATATTCTTACACACATTCAGACAGATTATATTTGCTCAATGTGATGCAAAACCACTTCAGATGTGAAGATATACAAGTCTTCAGAAAATAAACATTCTCGAATCATAACTTGCCTTATGATACATATTGCCAAACTTGATAATTTTTGCCTCCAAAGAAGGACAATAACGTGGTCCATTGGCTTCACTTCGAATATATTCATTTTTATGGAAATTACTACGAACCAACTCAGCAACACGATCGTTTGTATATGAGAGGAAGGTTGGTAACTAAAAGCATTATACTTCAGGGAATTAGAACTCAACAAACAGAAGAATATTTGCAACGAGACAATAATAATCAGTGGCCAACAAACCTGTTCTGAAGGCGAAAGCCAAACTTGATCGGTCAGGAACGAGAACGGAATCGGTTTCTGATCTGGTTGCATTGTCTGGAACTTACTGAAGTCGATGGTTTGCTTCAGTAAGCGTGGAGGGGTGCCCGTTCTAAGACGGCCCAGTTTGAAACCAAGTTTATCCAACGTTTTCGAGAGGGCTGTTGATGACTGAAATTTTATTCGACCCATATAAAGACCAATGCCGAGAACTGCACAAGTTTCTGAATCAATCAAAAAAGCAAACAATGCTTAATGGAAACTGCTGCATACGATTAGGAGAGGCTTAAAGATAATGAAAATGAAATAATCGAATCAATGTGAACAAACTTTTTCGCCGAATCGACCAGCAGCGTACTTCGTCATTCCTTGAAAGATTTGCCCGCCTAAGAAAGTGCCCGTTGTGATAACAACCGATTTCGATAACAGCATCTGAAAGCATTCTGAATAATTGAACATTTATAAATTCAATCCAGATACCGTAATTTGTCCGCATATCTAATAATTCCATCACGAAAAATAGCCCATCTGTACAATCATGCGCATATTGAAAACTGATAAACCCCATTTATGTGAAGGCGAACAAAATGACAACATCTTCAATTGGATACTAAATGACTCGAAATTAAAGAATTCATAAGAACTCACCCGTCCATCTTCTAACAGTACACCACCAACACATTTCGAATCATCTTTTGAATCGTTTTGAACAATAAGATCATCAACCGCACCTTCGATCACCTCTAAATTTGGTGTTCTTTCCAATATCTCCTGAAAATGCAGCTCTTGAATGTCAACTGACATATGAGAATAACTTGAAGTAATATTGCTATGCCTGGGAATTTCCCTCAGATCCGTGAAAATAGTAATGGAACAATAATGAAATAAAACAGGAGGATTGCGAAGCTCAAGGGCAATATATTTCTAGGAAATTGTTTTGGCAAACTGCAATTTCGGGCAAATATGATAAATAACAAAGCTCAAGTGGCTACCAACGTTTTGCATATGCCGTTTATAAAGTGACCGATCAATTTGTGCTCGAAGACCTATCACTGCTGGCCCTTGGGTGCGATTCAATGCTTGATAGGTAATCGCTGATTTATCACATATTCGACCACAGAGGCCATCCATTGCATCCACTTCCCTTATCAGATGCCCTGAATGACAATCGTGAATTCAAATTTTGCAAACAAATTCAGGCACCTCGATCCGAAGATGAAAGAAACAAATGATGGATGATGAGTTCTTCAGTAGATCAAAATGAACCAGACCAAACCTTACCGAAAGGTCAATATGAGTATCTAAATGAGGAATTTTGGATATGAGAAAGGTCAATATGAGTATCTAAATGAGGAATTTTAAGCAGACTTAGTATCATGTTCACATTCACAGAGCTTTCAATGAAATCGTAACTATGTTGTAATTTGTAAGATCGGTTATCTCCACCACCACACAGCTTTACCAGATACGATGCATAACTGGTTGATATTACTGGCAGAAAGCAAGTGATAAGGTCACGTAAACGGAATCAAAAACTAGAGATACCTTTGCCAATTCCTCCAAAACTAGGATTGCATGACATTTCGCCGATTGTATCCTTTCGATGTGTCAATAGAACAGTTCGGGCACCGGTTCTCGCTGAAGCTGCGGCAGCTTCACAGCCAGCATGACCTCCACCAACAACAATCACATCCCAACGGTGAGTGGAACAGCTCGCATGACGCTGATGACAACTTCGAATAATGCTCAAAACACTCGAATAACGATTGCAGATACTGAATTTTGGGAGACTGTTTTGGATCATCCTTGATTGATTCAGTGATTCATCTGAATAAGTTTCACTGAAATGAAGACTTCATAAGCGAACGAACACGCATCGAGGAGAGCACTGTGGATGATTATGCGATTCGAGAAGTACACAGAGGTATTACGAAGTACCAGTGATTCAAGATCCTACTCGTGATAAATTTCATTTTTTGGTGACAATTGAAACGAAAAAATAAGCGAATGAACTTATCAGTTCAACTGCAATAAAAGCAGTGAAGCGTACGGAAAAATATTAGCATCAAATATAATCAATAAGCCTTCAAATAACATCAATCAACATCAATACGATTTAAATATGTCGTAAATATAATGACTGTTCACGGCAATTGAATTCGAATTCAATCTGCAAACCGAATAAATATTGTATAAATGAAACCGTATTATATTCCGGATCTTTTATGCAGCGACATAATGAAACTGCACGTCTGCTACTCACAGATCGAAGAAAAGCTCGCTCATATTTTTACACCTTAATAATGCAAGCATCTTCGCATTGCCTCAATTGGTGGCTGACAATTTGAACGATTCAAATGACCATAATATTAAAAATGAATAAAAACACGATTGCTTGTCAATGTCATAGACTTCAAAAACATGATCCGAACCCTAACCTGCCATGCAAAAACACAAGACACTGCCAATATGCCACGATCCAGTTAACAAAGTTACTTGCGGCGATATATATATATATATAAACATGAATTTGAAAAAATTGCCAGCACCCTCTTTCCTCCCTCGTTTTCTAATTTATAACACAATACAAACGATGACGGATTATTGTTTCCGAAGATACATTACATTTCTTCAAAAACTCAAACATGAACCTGAAATAAGATGTCAAAAGTTTAAAACGGGATCTGAACCCTCGCCCTCCACATTAAAACACACAACACTACCACTTTGCTATAATGCACTTTAATCTTTTACTTGCTAGGAACTAGACAAACATGGATTTGGAAAAAAAAATTGCCAAATACCTCCCCTCGCCCCTTTTCTAATTTTCAAGATACTGCGAAAGGATTACATATTATTACTCTTAAAAACATACTGGAGAGTCTAGAAAACTCAAACCTAGAATTAAAATAAAATTGAGGAATAAAATGCCAAAGTTTCAAAACTGGATCCGAACCCTCACCCTCCACATCAAAACACACGTCACTACCACTTTGCTATGATGCAGTTATTTCCATCCTTTGCTAGAAAGTAGACAAACATCGATTTGAAAAAAACTACCAACTATCTCCCCTACCGCCCATTTTTGTAATTTTCAAAATACCGCGGAAAGACTGCAGATCATTACTCCCAAGGACACAATAGAGGGTCTCGACAACTCAAACTTAGACTTGGGATAAAATTCAGGAATAAAATACCGAAAGATTAAAATAGGATCCGAACCCTCGCCCTCCACAATCAAAACGCATATCACTACCATGTCGCCATGAAGCACTTCATCCTACAGTTCGCTAGGAAATAGACAAACATAGATTTGAAAAAAATCGTCAACTATTCCCTCCATTCCCCATTTTTTTACTTTCCAAAATACCGCGAAAGGACAGTAGATTAGTAATCCTAAATATACACTAAAGGGCCTAGAAAACTCAAACCTAGATTTCAAATAGAATTCAGAAATATAATGCCAAAAGTTCAAAACGGGATTCGAACCCTCGCCCTGAACTTCAAAACACATGCTACTACCACTTCGCTATAATGCACTTAACCCTATCGTTTGCTAGGAAATAGACAAACATGGATCTGAAAAAAATCGTCAACTATTCCCTTCACTCCTCAGTTTTTTACTTTCAAAAATACCGCTAAAGGACAGTAGATTAGTAATCCTAAATATACACTAAAGGGCCTAGAAAACTCAAACCTAGATTTCAAATAGAATTCAGAAATATAATGCCAAAAGTTCAAAACGGGATTCGAACCCTCGCCCTGAACTTCAAAACACATGCTACTACCACTTTGCTACGATGCACCTAACCCCAATGTTTGCTAGGAAATAGACAAACATGGATTTGAAAAAAAATGCACTCCTCCACAACCCTCGCGTTGCCCGAATTTTGCAATTTTATCCCACAAGAATACACTTAACCAGATCTGGACATCGCAAACGGGAAAAAATATGTGAACAAAGATGAATAAAATCTGGCAAATTAGTTAAAATTTAGCTTTCCTTCCCCTCTCAAACGCGCAATTTGAACAAGAAAGTGCACTCAGCTAACTACCAACATCTGATAAAGAAATTAACAAGTTAAAAGGAAATAAACAAAACCATTTGACGGCGAAACCAGTGCAGATTCGCTTTGAATAACTCAATATATTATATTTGAACCAATCCGAAATCCATCACTTGATGCTCGACAGCAATTCTCGAGATCCATGTTAAAGTTGATCGAACCGATCCGTGATTGAAACTTCAGTTCAACGGGATCAATGAAATTTAACAGTATAAATGTAGACAACCAAGGAAACTGATGATCAACTCATTGAGGTCAACATTGCAATTATCTTTGTTCTTACATGGTGTTTGATAATTTCAAACGTAAGTAATTCCTTATACATGAAATCAACAAAAACCAACAACCATAAAATCAGATGAAAACTGTTACAAAAACTACTTTCGATTACTTGCTACGATATAAACAGTCATCAGATTTCCGCGGTCACCCGAGGTACCCCGCCGCTGTCCATTTTCATGGTAGTCTGACGGTACGGATGCCGGGTTCACCCGGTACCGGGATAGGATTAAACCTTGGGTTATCAGCCCATTCTCCCGGCCGCACTGCACCCGCACACCAACAGAGTGCCCGGAAATCTGATGTCGGTGTATCTCACTTAATCACGAATGGAACAATAATACTTTACAAACACTCAGTAACAGTTTTATATGATTTCATGGACTTTTTCGGCCCTTAACTAAGTGGGGGGGGGGGAAGAGAGAGATGGGATGAATTAAACACATAAATCATACGAAAAAAACCCTCAGGAAATGAAACGAACAAAAAATAAGTGGCGAAAAATTGACCTGACAGATGGTTGTTCGTCCATCTGAATAACTTTTCAGCAGAACAGTCACACGATGTTGTCCATCTTTCACTTGATATCTCGTGTTCGTGTGACCAAAACGTCTCCAATGATCAATCCATCTTCAGTCCACATTCGCGAGAAGTTGCATCATTTTGTCGCTTTCTCCTTGTCCCGTAACCAATCCATCTTCTACGATCGATCCCTCTTCAGTGCTCAATTGCGAAGAGCTCCTCCATTTTTGTAGTTTCATTTCTGTTGCGGTGGTCGCTTGCGATCCGCCAGAGCGAATCGCAAGCATCAATGCCTTAATAAAATCTTATTAGCATCTGAAATCGAAAGATGAAAAAGATGAAAAGGTGAAAGACTGGTACAAATGTCTTCTAGGCTACATCTTTAACCAAAACACAGACATCAAATTTCAGAACACTCGAGGTCCCCCGCCGCTGTCCATGAAACATGGAAGTTTGACGGTACGGATGCCGGGTTCACCCGGAACCGGGATAGGATTGCTCCTTGGGTTATCAGCCCATTCTCCCGGCCGCACTGCACCCGAACACCTACGAGAGTGCCCCGAAATCTGATGTCTACGCTTTATTCTCACTCATGTATGAAAGTGCTGGGGGGGGGAGTGGAATAATATGCAAATAATGCAAAAATAGCCCAAATAAAATAAGTGAACAAAAAATGAATGTCGAAAATTTGACCTAATGGAAGATCGACAATCCATCGCCACGGGCCAAGATCGTCCAGCTTCTCACTTCCACCTCCGTTCGTTGTCCTCGGTTCAAATACCTTCCAGCTCGACCAGTATCCTTCCCATCACATCGAAGAGATGAAATTAGTTAATATAAGTAAGTACAATCAACTCATTCGAAAGGAGAATTTGAACAATGCATCTATTCTTATTCATGAAGAGGGCAAAGGAACGTAATATGGGTAATTCCGCTTGATTCAGACCTTACCCTAATATCCACTGATGCTATCTAGTTCACCCTCAATCTGAAATGTAATTTCTCGAACACAGTCAACTGTTGAAGGCAGAGGCGGTGACTTATGACTTTCATTTCAATTTTCTTGAAACAATGAATGGCAATTGAAAAATCCGTAATGATCTTCAGGATTAATGAAACTATGCTTTCGTGTGATCAAGAACTTCGATAGCACTAATGAGGGATAATAACCACACTGGCAAGGGGAATAAGGATGTATCAATAGAATTGTATGAATGCCATCATGAACCTAGCTAATAGATAAGCTTCGGCGAGTAACCACAAACACCTGAGAGATTTCTTCTTATAGCGCATTTAGCAACATTGAACTGAGTGAAACGATTTCATATGCGCAAGCCAATGGTCAAACCGATCATAATTCCCCCCTGTTAAGAGAAAGTGCGCACAGTGAGTCCGGGAACCCTCGTTACCTAAGCAAATGCCCGAAGGCACTACTCAGGCCAACTTACGCGCAATTCCCTATCCCCGGTCAAATCGGCGCCTTTCCCGGGCCGGGAACGCCCATATTTTATTTCGAAGATGAATGATGACGATACCCGGATAAGCATCATCAACATATATTGAGGTATTTCTCCCCGATTCGCCGAGACTGCCGGTAGGCGGGGAACGCCTGTCGCATTTACCTAAACCTAGCCCCTCTTATTGGCAGCTCGACGGGTTGGGATCACCCACGCAACCAAAATATGCTTTTTAAAAATAACCATTAACTGCACAAATGATATCATATTCAACTCAGTTCAGCTGTCACTAAACAGCACCACAAGGAAACGTTCTTCGAGTCACCACCTAGCGACTCGTCTCTTCAGGTGAGTGGTCCAGGCGAACTTTCCAGACCTACCGCTAAGCTCATAAGGCGATTCATACCCTACGTTCAGAAAGCTCAATTTAATCATAAGGGAAACAGTTTTTTTCTTGACATGCCAGTGTGGCTACTACCTATACTGTGTGCACTATCTCCTACAACTCATTTTAAAAAAACGCAATATTTCTGCCTCCAAGAGCCGCCACATTCGAGAGTTTATATCTCAGTGTAGGGCTCATCGATGGATCTTAAGTACGTTTGTACTTAAGATCCATCGATACTATCTAGCTCTACAACGAAGAAAAAATTAAACGAACAAAAAATTGACGGCAAAAAGTTGACCTGATGGAAGACCATGGTTGACTGCCGTGATACCACAGCTTTACGTCTGTCCTCGTTGAGATGCCATCCGTTGTCCCGAGCTTAGTCGGTTGTCCTGCGTGTTGCGATATGCAGTCCAGCGTGTTGATCCTCATGCACCTCGGCAATACCACTTTTACGCCGGGTTGCCATCCCCTGACGCAACCCTCCTCATTTATCCGGGCTTGGGACCGGCACTAAGGGCAATAAACCCTTCGTGGCTGAGTTGAAGTGATTGCTGAGGATCATGAAACGAACGAAAGAACGAAATATCGGAAGAGTCGTCGTCAATGACAGAGAACAGCGAAATTATTTCAATTACATCGTTACATCCAAATTTTCTATCGAACGCACGAAATCATTGCATATTTTTCACTCGAACATGGCTCAGCCCAACCTGATATTTCAGCCGCTGGGCTGATTAAGAAGGACACATTAACGATAACTCAGTGAAAATGAGTTTTAACAAATTCGATCAAAAGAGTTGCCTTATTTCCACGAAGTATATGAGAATGAAGTTAAACGTTTTTTTGCGACGAAACCGACTAGTTCTCCTGGGTGGTAATGAGTTGGTTTATTTGGTTCTACTTGGTGGCTTTAGGAAATCATCTAGCATAATAAAAACTCATTATCATAACGCACATATAATAATTACTGGCGCTGAGAAAAAACTTAATTAAACTTTAACGAACTCAATGTCCATGAACTTAATGAAATGCTGACAGTTCGCCAAGTACGAACGCAGGGACAGTTCGCCACGTGACGGATTTTCATTTGGTATATATTCAGAAATATGAATTTCTTGCCCATTCAACGGGAATAGATTCGGGCAATTTATATATCGTTTTGTAGTGCAGATCCAGGAGAATAAAATATTCTCCATAAATTTACCAGCAATCCAGACGTGTTCGAGATTCTCGATTTCGCTTTCAGTGTAAAATTTCAAGAGGTATTTTGAATTGTTACCCACCCCACTGTGAAAATTTATGATCATGGTGTATACCATGTTGTAGCCGAGATTGAGTACCATAGAAAACTCCCTTAAATATACCAGTTATGGAGCAGAAGTAAAGAGAGAGCAAAAAATGGTACGACTGGATGGATGTCTGAAGAGTAAGAGGAGGAGAAATGAAAATGCATATCTAACGTAATCGCACCTTATACTCGCAAGTGTCACTAAATTTCATGAATATTCTCAATTCGGTGTGGTAATCTTTGAACATGTTTACGACAACCTTCAAACTGAGAACATTTTCTGCTCCATCTTTTCATGCGATTCAAACTCGTTATGACGTGCTTCACCTGTTCTCTTTACGTACGGTATAACACAACAAAGATTTATTCAGATCTTTGGAGCCTGTACACAGCGGTTCACAATGAGAGAATGATCACGAAGTGTGAATACCAATATAAAAATGAAGTTATCCTCTGAAATCAGCACCATACAATTGACAATAACAATAGCACTGATATGAACATAGAAGAAAACAACTGCCCGATTATGTCGATTAGCAAACCAAAAACATTCAACAAAACGAATAATTTTTGAAACTTGTGAACGAGCAAAGTATGAAAGCATTTTTCTGGGACTGAAAATTAGAATTTCGCTATTTTTTCCACTGATTTTGAGATTGTTCTCAATAAGAACCACAGAAACTTTCCCCAGTAAACTAGTAGAAATACTAGCAAACAGATACGCCGATCCATTAAGCTCTTTCATCAGCTCATGCGTTCCATATCAATATTTTCACACCAAAACGGTTTCTACGATTTCGAGACAACGAGTATTTAACAGAAAGTAGAATTCTGCATATGCTTTTCATATTCCTTAGGAAATAATCCAGAATATAAGAGGCAGCAGCAAAAACAATACGAAAATATCGTAAGATACCTATGGGTGAATGGCTTTAACAAATACCACACAAATAACAACAATTATCATCGGGAAAAACTATTGCACAAAGCCATTAAATCATTAAATATTCATTCACGGATTCAGAAACGACACTGCGATATAGCGTGTTCCTTTCGTAACCGTTAGACCCTCGTGAAGGTGTGTTAATCGACCGGGGAACATCGCTGCGTAACCTGAAAATGCATTTTGATGAGAATATATCTATCCATCAGCGATGATTTCAGTAGATTATTGCCCTACTCTCCCCGAATTACTGGATAGGTTCAAGATGAACAATATATCCCATAACAATACCCAGACACAATATTAGCTCTCCACTAAAAAAACAATAGAAAGAGCACGTGAAAAGATACGACTTCCAAAATACGAGCAGAAAATCATCGGCAGTTGGTATGAGTATTCTGCTTCTTTCGATCCTGGAGTCGCTTTGTGAACAACTCCATGTACAGTAAATTTGACTTGCCCATGAATCGTATATAATAAAATGTCAGGTATGGACTAGAAAGCATCCGAATATGACACAGGAAGCTTAACAACATCCAAAAAGCTTAACGAAACATAAGCCTAAGTGACTGACCAACTCGATCCGCATTAACGGTACAATTGTAGCGAACGTAACGAACGCCGCCACCCTCGAAATCACGACCTCGTTGATTCAGTGGCACATCAATGGTATAGGTGGAAGCATCATGATGCGGCCTCAGGAATGACTGTTCACCGGGTTTATATCGCACAACAAACATCATAATTGCTTCTACGGGCTGTAAAGCACAATCAGTTCAATGGAGATGTTCAGTTCGATGATGGAGCAATGAAATATCATTCTTCTATAATTTAGATTGTTGCAGTCCATGGACAGTCAACTCCATGTTGAAGCCCCTCATGTGACCCGATCGTAATGATAAGAGTGAACTCGAAAATGATATCCTTCAAGCTGTACGATGAAAATAAATCAAAACGCGATAGAACTGAATGCGTTTTTTTCATAAAGATTATTTTTCCTCAACAGAAATGTTCCATTGCGATTGCTGATATCGAATTGTATTCACAAAACTATACGGATGAAATTGCAACGTAAATTAAGATAATATATCACAATTCGGTTACACCTTTTGGTAATATCCAATGAAAAGTTTCTCTTGCATTGGTCGCACATATTCATCCAGGAAATACAACCAATGCCTTTCGAAATCAATTTGATTCATATGAATATCAACCGTCGGAACGTTTTCATAGCCCCCGGCTAAACGCGTATCCTGAAAAATGAGCGAATCCGAGGCGTTAAAGAAACTGTCGAAAACTGCCACATCCTTCGTGGAAGTGGAATAAAATTGATCATGCATGTTTGATCATCTATGCATGTTTCATGGAACACTGAAAGTGACTCGAATTCTAAGAAACATGAAGATTTCTCGCATTAATCTCAAAATTTTTCAGTGAAAAATTGATTTTTGAAAAAAAAAACAAACCCTATTGGAGCCATCAGACCAACGCCCGTAATGTTCCATCTCTTCAATCATCTCAGTCGCAAATCTCTCGGACATCAACGGATAATCGTAAACATCCGGACATGGCTGTTCAATTTCTGTGTTTCCACTGATTGCGGAGAAATAGCCAGGATGAATGTAGCGTGATTCCCATAACTGATATCAATCCATTCCATCATCATCATATAACTAATCGACTTGATCAACAATAAAATGAGCCCATATAAGAATCATTATTTGTAGACAGCTTGAGTTTGCAAAACAAAAAACACTCTATGAGCTTGGAAACAAAGAGATAAACAGTAAAGGACACTTGGTCAGCTTGAGCGATCAGATTTGTGAGATCGCTAATCAATCAACAGAACGAAACAGGATCAGTAAACAGAGGAATCCAAAAAATCATTTATTATATGAACTCAATTCAGTCATTACGAGATCCGTCAAAAAACTTTTTGAGATGAAGAACTTAAATTAGTGGAGCATCCAAAAGACTGAGCGATTCATTCGGATTGGAAGAAAAAATCGCAAATTTACAAATGAGCGAACATTGATGCTTGATATAGCGATGGTTTTATACATCAGAGCTTACAACCTGCTTAGAAGATAGGAAATCCAAGGGCTATTGGAGCTCATTAATTCATTTCATCAGTCTATTGATATGGAAAAAAACAGAGAGAAGTGCATGCGGTCTATCTTAAAGATTCCCTCCAATAGTAAAATGATTTTGAAAAAATGATCTATAAATGAGTTATGGCATTAACTAACGTGTCGATTCTCGAATATTTGATACATTTCCGGATGAATACGCTCATCGCTATTATCGAACGTTGCACAGTCAGCCAAAAAGCCATAATAATGTTGATTGTCGACGAAAAGAAAATGATTCTGAAATGTAAATGCTATGAAAGTACTCGGATTCATAAATTCAACAAGAGCTTTTGAAAGAGGACTTCTGAAAAGAGAAACAACTTTCAAAATCTGTCAGATTGGCGAAATCAACGAACACATCAATGACAACGATGAAAAAAATGAGTTTACATGCAATTTCAAGTTACCTTATCTCGTGCAAATTCACAGAAACTCATGTCTGCATCGGAGTCCTGGTTATAGAAGAATGCATCACGTACTTCACGCATCTCAAATGATATTGCAGTGGAGGAGTATCCCAAATATTTTGAGCGAAGCATTCAGGTACAATAGATTATTTGATGAATTCCAAAAAATCTTATCACGCAAACATTTCAGTTAATTCAAGTGAATGTGAATAAATTAGAAGTTTTGGATTCACTATGCATTTTCCATCTTGAAAACTGATGGAGCAAGCCCAGAGGGGAAGAAGGTGAAGAGATCCGACAATAGAGGGCGATCACATTAGTTTTCTGGATATTAGTTTTCCGCAGACCTTATATTTGTTGATGAGAATAGCTGACGAAATGTACGGTACATTCCATACACCAACTCGTTTGAAGGTGACCATTTCAGTGTAGTCCTCGGATCGTCGATAGTAACCAAGCTCGTTAACATCAGCCCAAAAGTTTGTGAACAGTTTCTGTGGTTTCCCGACCATGGGCGCTACAATACCACTGAAATACTCCTAACGGATATCAACATTGCACTGAACTGAACTGCAGATGTTCTTTCATGGAATAAACCAAGTGAGCTATACTGCCATCATGCCTTCAAGCTGTCATTACTTTCAAATCATCAATGATTTCATACGAAACGAATTTTCTGAGCAATTTCCAGCATTCTAAGTCACCGTCCGACGGAAATCTGACAATATCAAGAATGTGAGCGAGTGACACGGTAAATCATTCATATTATCCAAATGAAGGATTCACGTTTGATCTGACCTCATTTGATCTGAGTGTAGCTTGGAAAGCTTGCAAAAATTTTCAAAGTATAGTATGTAACAGTGGTTCTCACGTTCGGGTACTCCATTATCCCCTTTGATGATCTAGCTGACCGCCGTTACCCCCCTCCCCCCAACATCTCTAAGTTACCCAAAATGGGTAATTTCACCACCTGTGAGAAGCACTGATATATAAGACAAATCATCAAAAGACATATGATTTCAGCAACATTCAATCAACTGGCGTACAGATTCATGACGAGAGAACTTTCGATGATTGATCTCAGTGTACCGAGATTATTGAAGTGAACGTTTGCGTCGAGCAGGAATACGAACTCGTTACTTGCTTTAATCGCTGAATCACTAAAATTGCAATTGGTAAAATATTGCATCTTGAAAATATTCTTACTGAAGGCAATTTCAAAAGAAAATATTGAACGATATTTCATCCAAGACAATAAATTTTTAAAAATCCGACAAATAGAATCCACTGAGCCCTTAAAAATAGGTAAAAATACTCACATAACTCCACGGCGAGCATCGCGCTCATCCAGCTCAATATCGGATCCGTCCCATTCAACTGAATTGTACTTTCCTCTTGCTCTTTTTACGAACTCATTGATCTGAACGATAAAGAGATCTTAATTTTACATCCCAATGATCATTTAATATCACATGGCATTTACTGATTGTGAGTTCTGAAATCACCATTATGCTCGTATCTTCGAAATTCCCTGAATCTCGCTAATACAATCACCAAATGTTTATTCATAGAGACGTATCACTGAGACGTTCCATGTTCACAGATGACTTACGTCATGTTCATTATATTTTTGATTGTTGTAAACGTACAGATCGATTTTCTCCTTTGGATACATCATATTCTCGATTTTCTCCAAAAATTCCTCAACGAACGGTATGGGTTTCGCTATGAAAATGGCCAGTGTTAGTGTTGGCCATCGCTCTTCTTCGCCATCCTGAAAACACGTGCACAAAGATAACTGTGCCTCTCCTTTCCGTACTGTTTGCTAGCGGAACGAACAAAAATGAAACAATTTCTTCATCACGAATACACGATGAGTTGATTTTTTGACTTGTTCCCTTGTGGAACGAAAATAGGAATATTATGCGCTTATGAGACTCGTCTTTCAATGACGTACAGGTGCAATGTTACTATGTTTTTCTGAATGTAGAGA
>JAPYMA010003052.1:0-139549 GCA_035041965.1 Anisakis pegreffii
TACATCTTGTCAGCATTAAACCGTCATTCAATTCTAGACAGAATCACGCACTGGCGATCCCAACCGGAAAACGAGACAAGACAGTCGATGGCATTCGATCGGCGTGGTATTATCAACTCATTGACGAATTTTATCAATGTCCCATGGCTTTATTCAACTTATCAATGTTCATCGCACTATCAACATATTCAATATTCACCATATTTAATATCAATATCAACATTCAACAATATCCCATGGTTGTATCAGCAACAATACGACATCCATTCAACAAATGCGACACCGTGGCGCAAAGAAGCGCCAGGTTAGTACTTTCACATTTGTACTTAGGGACGGAGAATAAAATTTAGACGTGGTCAGTGACCACTTTTTTAATCACTTCATTCTTTTTTCTTTAATTCATTTATGATTATTGTTAATAATGTTTGTATGTGTTGTAAACAATGAAGTATAGACGACAATACAGTGACAAATATTATAGTGTATTGTTCAATGTTAATATTGCCGATGATAAACTTGTGAAGGTATTAATGATGCTTCATACGTTTTAACTGGGGGGGGATTTTTAGTACTTTTTAATTGAATTGTTAATGTTATTTGCGTTATGTTACCATCATTGCTTTATATTATTGTTATTGTCACTGTATTGTCAAATGTTGAGAAGTTTAGATCACTTGAAACAATTTGAAAATATTTTAAACTCTGACGCAGCTTATTACCTAATGGATTTAGCTTTATATCTATTCTTTAATGTTGTGAATTAATTGATTTGTATATTACATACAATGCATATATTCATGTATAGTGCCGCAAATTATCATGTATGTTTTCATTATTCATTTATTGATTTATTTATTCATTTATCCTGAACATTCATAGTTGGTGTTAATATTGTAAACCTTTTTATACGGGATGTGGGTAGGGCGAAGGAGGGATGCGGCACGTAATGACCCGCTTAACTCCGGAGCCAGAGGTAGGGACTTGGACTGGCTATGAATATGGCCCATCCCACCTGATTGAAATTTTTTTTCAGTTTCTACACCTCACCATTCCCCCTCCCCTTCCCAGTGTGGACTCTATTACGTGAATTCGTGTTGGACTCTAGCATAGATATGAGACTAGCACATTTGCTGATATGTACTGAGGTAGCTGTCGCAGGTTACACTTAACTTGATTTAACTTAGTCATAGCTTCGACTTGAGTTAGCATGACTGTGACTGCATTATAAGCTCACTGAGCCAAAACTTTGACACGATTTGACTGGAAGTATATCAGATGTTGATTGAGTTGGTGTAGCGCTTAGCGGGCTTTGACTTTGCTTAGTCAAACATTAGTTACTATGAGCCATATTAGCATGCGATTAAGAGGAATACTTAGCTATCTATGGACAACCTGACGCAATATCCTAGTCATGTCATGGCTGAGATTGAAGCTCTCGGAATTGATCGCTTTTTAGAATTAGCGGTATCACATGAGAGGATATATAGTTTGTTGTGGGAGGAGCTGTAACTGGGGTTGATAATAGCTGCACTGGCATATGAAAAAAGAAAACTATCCCTGTAAAATTGAGTTCCACAAACGTAGGGTATGAATCGCCTTATGAAGATAGCGGTAGGTCTGGAAAGTTCGCTTGGACCACTCACCCGAAGAGTCGAGTCGCTAGGTGGTGACTCGAAGAACGTCTCCCTCGTAGTGCTGTTTAGTGACAGCTGAACTGAGTTGGATGCGATATCATGTGTGCAGTTAATGGTCATTTTAAAAAAGCATATTTTGATTGCGTGGGTGATCCCAACCCGTCGAGCTGCCAACAAGAGGGGCTAGGTTTAGGTAAATGCGACAGGCGTTCCCCGCCTACCGGCAGTCTCGGCGAATCGGGGAGAAACAACTTAAAATATGCTAGCGATATTTACCCGAGTATCGCTAGCATTTATTCTTCGGAACATATTACGGGCGTTCCCGGCCCGGGAAAGGCGCCGATTTGACCGGGGATAGGGAATGCGCGTAAGTTGGCCTGAGTAGTGCCTTCGGGCATTTGCTCAGGTAACGAGGGTTCCCGGACTCACTGTGCGCACTTTCTCTTAACAGGGGGGAATTATAATCGGGTTGACCATTGGCTTGCACATATGAAATCGTTTCACTCAGTTCAATGTTGTTAAATGCTCTACAAAGAGAAATCTCTCGGGTGTTTGTGGTTACTCGCCGAAGCTTATCTATTAGCTAGTGTCATGATGGCATTTATACACATTCTCTGATGCAATCCTTATTTCCCTTGCCAGTGCAGTTATTGTCTATTAAGTTTCTTAATGACTTTAAGGAATCCATCCGAATGGGAAGAGAAGCATTATGGGTTCTTCAGTTTTGTTTTGAGAGCTACACTGGCATATGATAGGAAGAAAAATAACCCCATAAAACTGAGTTTCATGAACGTAGGGTATGAATAGCCTTATGAAGTTAGCGGTAGGTCTGGAAAGTTCGCCTGGACCACTCATCCTGTAAAGTCGAGTTGCAGACCGGTGACTCGAAGAACGTCTCCCTCGTAGTGCTGTTTGATAACAGCTGGAATAAAGTTCCAATGTTATCAAACGTGTTATGAGGAGAAATCTCTCAGGTGTTTGTGGTTACTCGCCGAAGCTTATCTATTAGCTAGTGTCATGATGGCATTCATACACTTCTATGATGCAATCCTTATTTCCCATGCCAGTGCAGCTATTGTCCGTCATTAGTGCTAATAAGGTACTTGATAACTTTGAGAAATGCATTCAAATGGAACGAGAAGCATTGTGGGTTCTCCAGTTTGTTAACGGGGACATATTTGAATACCATTAAATTTCAAATTCATCGCCTCTGTTCGTAATAGTTGACCACTTCCGAGAGCATACGTCCCAGGCCAGGGTTGAACTGGATGACTGTGGATTGATCTGTGCATAGAGGTTCGAATTTTCTTTCTTCGCTAGAACAGCGTCTTTTCAGGCTTGGAAGGGGATGATTTAAAAGTTAACAAAAGTCTTTTTGAAATAGCGTTTTCGGGGTGTCATCACGAAATTTTCCCAAACGTTGTCATTCGAGCACCCAGTTGATAACTTGAGCAATTGAAAGTCAGGTAGCATTCCTCGGATTGTAGAGGAAGCAAGACCGAAGTCAAGCTTCACTTAGCATTAGCTTGACTTGAACTTAAATTACTTTTGAGTTGGACTGAAATGACTCCAGCCGACTTGATCCGGGTTCCTTTTCAAGATATTCTTTCTGAAATTGTCCATGTTATTCTGTTACGGATTGGATATGGTGTAATTGGATGTAGGCACTGAAATCTCGTATTCATGTGAATATTTGTTTGATTGTCCTATTGCTGTTGTTGCTGTTTACGTGATTATTTCGTGTTGTTATTTATGTGATTGTTTCGTGTTTTCGTGCGTTCATCACCGTATTCATCCACACGTTGATCATTATCGTATTCTTGAAGCTGTCACGCCATGCACGATGAAGGGGAACATTGCTGGAATCGCAAAGTGAGTAGGGACCCCGCATAAACCATCCAGATACAATTCGATATCAGATGCTAGGATCAGACTCAAGTTTGAAGCTTGTGCCTGTACGTTAGTTCGAAGCTTGGGATGTGGATAGATTTGAAAACATCAATGGTGCGTGGCGCGACAGCTGTATAAATGTTTTTCAAAGTGTTACAACACATTACTCCGAAAGCACTTAAAAGGATCCAGGAGCAGTCAGTATCTTCAGTGGTTTCAATGAGTTCAAGATCGTCATTAGGCAACTATTGTAATTTTGTGCCAGTAGGTTTGGAGGAAACGTAAGAAAATTGACAATGACATGAATGAGATTCTATTAGGGCTGAAAGTGCAAAAAATTATAAGATAGGCAAAATGACACACGTAAAGTGAGTTCGCAATAGGCCAACCGTCTGATCAGTAATCGCTGTTAGTGTTGTGCGGGGAGTCCCCATCCCCGGCCTCCCCGTCCCCGACGATCTTCGAGCGGCGGCCATTTTCGAGGACTGTCCCCGTCCCCGGCGTCCCCGTCCCCGTCTTCAACCGTTTTCGAGCGGCGGCCATTTTCGGGGACTGTCCCCGTCCCCGGCCCATTTTGCTGTCCCCGTACAAAACTACTCGCTGTAATGCAATATTGTCACCATTAGCATAATTAAACTCATTCAGTTCACATGCTAACGTAACAAAAAACAAGCTCGAGTTCAGGCTAGGTTTAGGGGTTGTTTTATAGAAGATAGACCAAAGTTTATCAAGCACAGTAAACATGAATCGAGAATGTACACAAAAATTTTAAAAAACTAGGGAATGAATAGCACATTAACATTATACACAAACAAATCAAATACATGTCAAAATAAGTTGCATATTGAGTTCGTGACACGTTTATGATAGTAATGTTTCTATATTGTTTGATGTAAAACTCTAGGGATCATGGAAAAAGTTCCCAAATGATAGAATCGGATTGCTGGACAACAAGCGAAAATGAGAATTAGATGAGAAATTAGGAAAGAGAATCTGCTGAAAGTAGAGTTGAAGATTATTTGGTGACGGTCGATTTTTCCTCTGGAAGCAACCAGATTTACGTAAACGGATGCTAGTTTAGTCGAAATCTTGAAGCGAGTGATAGCTTTCTGCAGTTTTGGTATACAGCATAGAACGGATTAACGTGATGATCTGACATGAATTCGTTTCCAAGGGCTTGAAAAACCAACTCTTCTTTCATTGGTTTTGTGAAGGATTACTAGTTGACAAACTTCGACAGCACATGATCTGCGATTCTGTCGGTGAACATGGGATGACCTCATCGGTTCAGGAATCATTTGGGCGGTGAAATGGTTTGTTAAAAATCTCTGGTGAGATATCATGACTAGTTGTTGAAGCAAAATTTCGGCGATTTGAGACGGCAGTACCAGAGGATGGAGGAGGAGGAGGAGTGATAAGGACTAGTGGCAGACGGGTTCTGCACGAAGATGACCGCTTAGGGCTATCAAGAATGTGATCCAAGTAGATGGTTTTGTCGGCGATCGAATCCTCATTACTGTTCAAAAGTGACGAGCCATTTCTAAAAATAGATTGATCTCTATTGATACATAGATTAGCTATGTATCCCTGCGGATTAATATATACATTACCCTAACACTGTAGGTATTACCGTCTTTAGTCTACCGGTACTCTCAGGTTTCACGTCATTTTCTCTACACTATTCAATTTCTCAGAAGCTCTAGATTCATCACATCATATATTTTATTGAACTATTTTTCTTATGTGAGGAGATAGAGCTATTTTCTTAAAGCCATCTCAGGTAGCGCAATGGCACTCATTCACTAGATAGATTCCGGTGCTGTTTCTGAGCAGTTCATAGCCTTTCTCAGGTATTGCATTGCGAACTCGAAATTCAATCAGAATTATTCCACTTTTGTAAAATCATAACTTGAAATTGTCATTTGAATGCTTGCTTTTTTCATGATTAGATTCGCATATTCATCATCATCATAACGTTTGCATCAAATTCATTGAATGTGATGAAATTTATTTGGTTAATGGGTATGATGAGTGGTGTATTGCATGAAGCGAATGTGTAAGTAACAGAATAATGAATGGTCGTTTGAAACAACGCATTCCACATTCCAAATGTCAGTCTGATGATTTATCGGCTTGTCGATGGGAATTTATTGTGACAGGTCGAACAGAGAGACTCGGAGAGGTGTGATGTTGATGATCTGCTCAGAAGATAGCACCGGCTGCGATACGCGCCTCTGATAAGCGACCGATCATGGACTTAAACCGCCTTCAGAGCTGTCCTATCCTCTTCTCATTCCTTGCAATATTTCATATGCGTACTTTCTAGATCATTATTCTAGCACGATACTTACGAACCGACGAATGGACGGACCACCTTGGTGATAGCAGTAAATACATGAGTGTTTTATCTACGTAAATTATCTCTTTTACAATATTTTGTTTAGTTTATGAACGATTATGCGTACTAATTTTTTTCGTTTTTCACATTATCCGACTTCTGACTATTCATTATCGTAGCAATGGATTTTGTGTGCATATGTAGCACAGAGCCGAAATGAAACTCCTCTCTCATTTGACAGTGCATATTGATATTTCTAGATGCTAACGTTCTGCTTCACCTTTTATCGGCTATTCTGATGGCTGCTGGTGAAATGAAATGAAAATCGGCATGAAATCAACAGCGATTTTATAATCATTCGAATAAATTTTGCATTATGTTGAATTTTTTCTGATTCGTTTTTTTGCTGTTAATGTCGTGACTTATTTACTCGGTTGGCATACACGTATGGTATCTCATGAGCGCTTCTTCTCATCCGTTCATGAAAATCTCGAATCTGTCATATATGGTGATGTCGTCCGTATAGGTCTCAACCCAAACAGCTACAGAGTTCGTCAAACAGTCAAACATCAGACGAGATGAGTAGTAGCCTAAAATGCCCTAGATCAATACAATTCCTATATTCTTCACGATAATCGACATAATTCTAACAACAACAACAACAATTATAACCTATCGATATATCTGTTGAGTATATTGATGGAGTCGAGTCGTTCACTTTAAGCAGCACAATGAATGCGCATTCAAAAATGGCAATGTTGTCACTCATCTCCCAGTTGAATCAAGCTGGTAATGATGAATATTCATGAGCTATCTATCGCATCTCATCAACGAGGAAGTGCTGCTATTCGAGGAATCGTTTTTGATAGTCTGTCGATCAAACAGCACGCATCAAGCAAACCATATCAAGCTTTGGACGATATTTTGACAGGAATTTTTGTAAATTCGTTTGATTAGAGAACACTGAAATTATCCTAGATAAGCGTGATCTAATGCCTACGCAAAGTAAGCTGTTGGAGGTTGAGTTTTTAGATCTGAAATAGACTCAGAAAAAGCAATCAACTACATGACGTATGGATAGTTTGCCTGGCTCCAAAGTTACGCTAAGGTGGTCGAAAATAGCCACTGAAGTAGGTGAATTCATCTGTAGTGCTAATTACTGGAGTGAACAATTTTGTTCGTCATAACTCATTTCCTGAACTCAGCAAATGAAATCGCTCACTGATGGTTTACGTAGCAATGATTTATGTAAGTAATGCTGCCAAATGAAACAATTGTTATAGTGGATTGAAGAGGAAAGAAATTATTTATCGGAGAGCAACGAAAAAAACTTTGTGAATGGAAGATGAAGAAATTCCCTTCGCGTTTGAAGTTATTCATTTTCCCAAATGATAAAGAATCAATGGAGAAGTGAATGTGAAGAGAATGATAATGCTTAATTGTCTTTATTGTGCTCATTTTACTGCTATACAAATTGCGCAGCTCTAGGGCACTTCAACCAGCCAGCCGATGACACAAGTAACGACAACGTTTTATTTGTGGACTAACTTGCTCTAACTTGTTAATATCAAATAAGTTTGATTTGCTATTCTTGTACCATCAATATATACAACATAAGAGAATTGTTATATGGAGTATTTCTTATTTCTAAGATATGTTCCACATTCATAAGTGGTATTCTCGAAAACTGAACATCTCTCAAAAACTCTTCAGTGCTCGAGTAGAGCAACACCCGAGAGAGCTCTTCGAAAGCTTGCTTCTTTTGCTTTTTCGTTTGCTTTGTTGCATAATCTTTACCAAGTGGAAGAATTGAACTCGAACTTCAATCTATTTATTCCTCATAGCACATCACTAATCTTTATAATTCAGTTTTGACATATAGAATTGATTCTTTTGATATTCTGGAAGTATTCGATTACGAGCTTGCTTGATCTCTTCTTGAGGCTGTATCACGAAATGAGCCAGCAGAAAACACCTCGATCAGATAATCAGCAAACATTTGAACGTATAAAATTGAGCACTGACTCAGTGTTCCCTCGCCGAATCGACCACACTTTTGATCTCGCTTTGATTGCTGTGAATAACATGCTAACTTCCCTTTCATGCTCTTCTATCGAGATTTTGTCTCTTGTTAAGTTATGATTCTAGAATCTTTTCATTGAAAATACCCTCATCAAGTCAAGTTTTCGTCGAATCCACAAGTTGTCATTGAATTTTTCGCAATAATCACAGTGTGACGCGCGACTGCAATAAATCTAAAAAGCAATTTGTTAAAGAAATTATGAGGTAATTTATTTGCATTTGTTGCATTTTGAAATGAAAAATGTTTGTCACTAAAAGCAATGAAGAGTTTTCGATTCTGAGAATAAATAATGTATGATGAGATCTTTAAGATATATTCGCCGTCACGAGTACCGCACTAATCAATCACCCAAATACTCTTAATCAATGATTTAAGAGCAATACGCCAGAACAGGCGCACATTCTTGGTTCTTAACACAAGAGCGCTTCGAAGGCAAAGACAACTCGTCTCCCTTTTGCTCTGATAGAACGATAGCAGCAAACTCGATGATCTATCTTACTGCATTTGTTTTAGTAACATTTTTGCTTATTCATTACTGTTTTCCTTATTACTGCAATAAATATTATTATTGTCACGATTATGGTTAATTTCATATTATACTCATCATGATTTCGCGTTCTATCTACTCGAATTTATCTTATTTTACTGTTAAAACATTTATAACGACAACAGCAACATCAAAGCCAACTGCACAGCTCAACTGTTACACTCGATGCTATACGCCTATAACTCGTCGGTTTTCAGCCGATATTTCAACGCAATAGCAATTTATTCTCCTAATCAGCCACTGAACACCTCATTATCATATACAATTAGCTCTTTATCTGTTGCGTTCGTAAATGATGTCCAGCACTTCCGATAAATCATTCTAATGATTTGCTGTACTTGCATATTTTGCTTCATTTTTGATCTTTTGATCTCTTGAACTTCATTCGTTTCCATATTTCACATCAAATCCTTGGTTGGTGCTATTAATTCGTTCAAACCAAGACTCGAGATTTAAATCAAATGTTTGCCAGCGTTCCACTGATCGTCAATAAATCCTATGTTGCACTCTATATATTCACCTGTACCACCTATCATTCAGGTTCTTCTCAAGCGCCAGAACTCTGCTTTTACTTTGTAACAGATTTCTTTTTATTTTGAACAGTCTTCGCTGCTAACTGAATACCTCCGAATTGAGAAACTCAACAGTGCTAAAGCCTAGAAACTTGTATTCGTCGCTATCAACTTTCCTATTCACGAAATCTGACCAAATTATGCTGCTGAAATTGTTGATCAGAATCTCTTAGCAATCTGTTAATCTCTTAGCAAACCATCACTAATGGCATCATGCTCATCTAAGAAATAGTATCCGTCAGTACAGTATCAACGCCTGAGTGTACTGTATCAAATTGCTTTTGTTTTTGCTGTCATCATAAATTCTATTTAATGAATGTTCCACAGAGAAATGAGACGGCTCAATGATATATGTGAAAGACGAAGAAATTAATTTTTTATTAGTCACCATCGCATAGCTCAAGGACATTCATTCATTCAATTCACGTCGATAAACAGTTCGCTTCACTCGTATCATTCATTCGTTTCTCTCAGCATGATGCACCATTGCGCTTCACTTATGAAACATGAACCGCCGCCACATTTCTTGTCTTCATGACACATGCGTATGTCGATGCTTGATATATTTCGAAACTACCGTAACCGCGATTAGATTACGTAACAAAACACCCGTTTAAGACAAGTCAACTAGAAACTCACTTCGATTCCTTATAACTGGTCTGAAGTTTTTCTGTAGATATTATCAATAATTAGCAAAGTTCATCTTCTCTGAGCAATTACGATACCCCATCACTAGGTAATGTACGATCTTATTATAGTTTTTCGGGATTGCATGAAGATGGATGTGCCGATGTGTTAACTAAGTTTCAAATTTGATTAGGTTCATCGAGCTGAGATGTATGGCGAGCCGTTTATGAGTTATGGGATTTGGGAATTGAGTATATTCACTTATTTTGATCATCAATTGATAAAGTTGAATGAATATATGAGGGTGTTAGCAAGCAACTGGTACAGCTGAAATTACAAATATGGTAGTGAATCCAATCCTATCGTAGTTATGAGGGAGGAGCGCATCTGATAGATCCTTCCTCCTCATCTCCATCAACAACAACGACAACATCGAAAGAATTTACATCTTTCATTTATTCATTCACTGTGCTCGTCAGTTATCTCAGCCCAGCCTAGTACAGCAGCCCAACTCATGACAATTTCTACGAAAGCAAAACAAACGCTTTTTCGTAGTCAGTAACCACTACTCTTCAATATTTCCTCTGAAAACTTCTGCATGTCACTACCAGCTTTCTGCTTCAGGCACATTTTAAACGTTTCAATGCATTTGTTCCATACATCCAAGACATTATCAATTGAGCATGTGATTATCTATCAATTGTCAATAATGGTTTGCGTGCATTGTTGAGTAAGAATTCGTTTCGGGGAACATCAGTCAAAAAAACAGGCAGAGTCAAGAACGTCAAGTAACTTTCAATCGTAAATCTTCAACATAAGCATAAATCTCTCATCACGCACTAAGCGAGCCTCCAGTGTGTAGGAAATGCATAAGTCGAAACAACGAACTTCATCTTCAAAAATCCATGAAACGTTCATGGTTTCAGTTCTATTCCAAATTTCTCGTAGGCTCAGTGACCATCGACCACCGTCGCAGAAGCTATTTTTCGCATCCGTAAGCTCTAAGGCTTGAGGCAGTCCTACTCTTTGAGGGCGATACCAATGGAATAAGACCATCTCCACTGTTATTTTCTTTCATTTTCGTTTTCCTTCCACGAAAAATTACTTCTTCTGAATCAATAAACAGATCGGTAGAAGAATGCGCTCGTCAAAATATATGGATCTAACGTTTCGTTGCTTCCTTCATGAAGGAACTATTCAGTCTTGTGTGTGATACTATTGTTCTCGTACTCTTTATTATATCATTCGTTACATTTTTCCCCAAAATGATCATACTTTTATATTTATTCCTTTCTGTTTTCATTAACATTTGCTTATTTAGTTGCTACTCATGTATTTTTCTACAATTTCATACAGCTAACATTTTCGTAAGCCTGTTGTGATGTCTTGAAGCTTTGTCATTCTTCAACCAATATGATCCGCCTTGATAGATTACCTACTGAAATGATCTTCTACTAAGTTACTGGAGATTACAAGCTTACTTACAACCGAAGTACGACCTGTGTCGCACCATTGGATAGCTGATTCAGTTCGAGATTCAAGCAGTCGTTATCGTCTGGAAATGAAACTGATTCGTTTGCTGAGAATTATTTATGTATGTAAGTAAGATAGTTGCGATCTATCGTCGTATAGCATGCGTGTGTTGTTGCAATAAGAATAATGTCACTGCAAGTAGTAACAAACAATGTGTGTGATTAGCATTAAGCATCCATATCCGTTCGTGAATGCACAGAAAAACGTTGGTGGAATGAAACGAACACTTTTTTTCGCTTATTCATGCTTTTCCTTGCCACACTCTTCTTTATTCCAATAACAACTCGATTCATTCATGTGATACTTACTCCCTCCCTGCCTCCGTCCGTGGTGTACTAATCCAAGTATTGTGAACAGTGAACAACGAAATAAGAACAAAACGCTTAGAACGAATGCTTGAATAAATGAATAGATAGAGATAGATGCCTTACGATCAGTAAGTGCAAAACACCAAATGTAATATAAGATGGAATTTGAACAGAAGAAAAAGAACTCGAAAACATTTTTTTTGATTCGACTGAATTTTTTGTTTGTTTGCATTCATTCAGTCATCGGTCGATTCATTATTATTCTGAGATGCGAAAATAGAGTGTAGTTGAAGAATGCTTTTGTGTAGAGCATTCATCAACGCTAACCAATATTAACAGAATACGGTCCGGTTCGTCCACTCAATCGCTTAGCAAACGCTTGCATTAAAATTTTTTTTGGCCAATTTTGAGCAGAAATTCTTGATCGTTTTCATTCTTCACCAATCAATCAATTACCGTTGATGTTTGTTCAGAAATGTGTGGAAAACAACATAAAACATCCTGCGAACTTGCTTCTTTCCACAAGAACATCTTCACAAAACATATCAATCTTAGGTTAGCCATTATTTGGCAATAGATCATTTCACGTAGTCAAATAACAACTGAATGTAACAACTCAATCTATGAGCATTTTCATTCCAGCACTCCACAGTATGGCACTGCAGCGCAAGAATCCGCATTCGAATTTCATACGACTCAAATAAAATTTCGTCATTCAATTTGTCACATGCATAAAAGAGAGTCTGTTTGCTATCGATGAATCATTACTACTGTATTTCACAATATCGAAACCGATTTCTTCCCAGTGCCATTTTCTTCGTGTAGACTTCATCACAGTTAATTCCATACGATCCGCAACGAAATTCTCAAAGAATGAATCCAACTTGTATGAATTAGCTGTGCTCAATCGAATCATCAAGATTATCAGGACTTTTGCCTGGTTGATAAATTGATGGGATCATTAAGATGATTCTTCGTTGATCAAAAGCTTTTCAGTAAATTCACCCCAGTGCTGGAGCCAAATCACCGTAACTCTTCCTTTCAGTGGTTCTGAATTCTCTCAGATTGTTCGCTCCCAGTTATTGCGTTCATGTTTAAAAACTTCATTCATTCTGTAATTTGTAATCGAATAGCAGCATCATAATTTCATGCATGCGTAAACGTTCTCATAGATTGCATTATGCCAGTGTCTGTCTTTAAATGATTGATTATGCTCACTGCAAGCTTAACGTACTTTGTTCATCACTCACCAATCCAAACAAATAAGATTTGCGATTTCCATTCAGTCCAGATGCAATCTATTTAATATAATTCAATTGCTTGCAGTCTAAAACCCAAATTTTCGAATACATTTACAACATTTCATTGAATCATAGAAAAATCCATCGACCATCATGGCTGTTTTTCATGGGGATCGATCGATTCGCTGATTGCCTGATCGTGACGATCGCCTAATATTGATCAAATTCTAAGACTGATACAAATGAAAACTGATCGCCATCTCAGCTGTTCAACAGTTCAAACTGCTATAACAACTGATGACAGATACGTTAGATGTCATCGATGCTTATTATTAGTTGAAATATATTTTTACCGGAAAGCAATTTTATTAAACGTTTGAAACTTAGAATATGTTAATGAAATTGACGACTCTAAGAAATTCAGTCGGATGAAGTCAACTTGAATCAAACAAGCATAGATAAACACAAAAATGCCATGATACACTGTATGAGTGTGCATAAGCCAGCTAGGCAGGCCAATATGAATGATGCGCTACGAACAAAAAAAATATCTGTTCAAGCGGATGGTGTTCGCAAATGAATGAATGTCTCATGTGAAATCAACAACGAAACACACAGCAACTAAGCCTTTCTTTCTACATGAAAATCCTTTCCATCTCTCTATAATAGTCAAAGATGAATTGCATATCCTCTTTTGCACTGAGATGTGTCCATGATCAGATCGCACGGATAGACGGACGGATGGCTCAATATGGTTAGCGGGTGTCTATCGCAATGTATAACCAACCGAATAGGAACGAACTAATAAATCAAGCATAAATAAAGCAAACGTTGTCACAATATAAATGACCGCGACAATGAGCTTCCACCCCGAATAATCGTTTCCTAAGGGATTGTTGCCTGTGCTTGGCTTAATTTTAACACACGCCTGGCTCTCCTCGAGCACAATCACTATATCCATGTCTATGTATACATATATCATTCCAGTGTGCTTCAACGAACATCCCTCTATTCAGCACTTCTTTAACGGTTATTATCAAGATTGCGATTGTAAATTGAACACTTCACAATTGCATCAAGTACCTTCACGTTATTGTTCTTCCATTAAGGCATTATTATTTGGCAGAGATTGTTTCCGCCGACTTCAAGCTTGCCTTCCAGTTATAAATCGAACAATTCATTTCATTAGTCAGTAATTAGACAGTAGGTCATCTAGATAATCCAGCGATAGGTCAGCACTGATGTGTGATCAAATCTCAGCTGGGAAATCTACGTAGCTATATGATAATGATGACGATGGTAATTATGGTGATGATGGATGGAGACGTACGGAAAGGTAGGATATAAACACAGATAGCAATCTAGGCAGGTAGCTAACTGAACAACCGGAAGGTGGCGAACCTGTTCAGGGCTGAAAGGTGCTGATGAGAGGAAAAAGGCCAGTAAAAAGAGTGCTGTCATGGTTTTTCGGTTGAATCGGTTAGAGAGGCTAGTAATGCAGACCACTTGTTCAGTGAGATGTGTAATTGGTCATTTGTGAGATTATTAATTATATTTAGGTATATATATCCGTTGATATGTACGCTTGCTGGGTGGATAAATGTGCACTCGATGCGCATTTTATCAATTGTCTTCCATAATCGTTTCAATCATTCACGCACTCATAAATCACTTCCTTTATATTCTCTTCTATTGATCATTCAATTGGATCGCTTAAGATCATAAGCCAGAACAACGTTTGAATCGAATCTTATTTCATTCGAGTATTTACTGAGATTTGCTGGATAAAGCGTGATAATTTTGTTTTATTGCAAATCGCAACAAAACCAATTGCAACTTGGTGTATAAACTTACCTAATATCACCTCCTCGATAAACTTACCTAATATCGTCCTGTATCAATCATCACTAAATTCATTTCGTCAACTGAAATCGAATATAATTTCATAGTTCCTGGAATTCCACTGAAGCTTTCTAAAAATAATTTCTGATCGCTATCTTCAGACTGTGCAGTAACCACCATCAACATCATCACCACGACTATATGAAATTGCGCATTCAGCCGGGCGCGAGTATATATTCTGCTTATTCAGTCAAGGTTTAACTGGAAGAGCTGCTGTTGCTACTGAAGGTCCGAGCGGGATAGCTGGCAAATGGTTACCCGCCCGGACCCAGTTCTCTTCGTCAGTGCGTTCACTGCCATCGTTATCGTGCTCATCATCTACCGTATGCCTGATATCATGACAAGACTCTATCACTTCACTCCTACCGTACCATGGCTACAGTTTGATCCAGGTTCTTCAAATTTTACCCATTCGCTTGCAAATAATATAGTTTCGAACCGGAAGCTTTCTCTTATGAGAACGGAAATGTGATGTCGATCGTTGATAATAATCATTAATATTCTAAAGATTCAACCCATCGATTGCTAGATTGCAATCAAAATCACACTCAGTCAATAATGTACTTTCAGAGGATGCGATAAGTGCAAAGCATCGACTACATCTTCACAACGGACAGTGGAGGTTTCGCAATGCACCAGGTGGGCTGTTGCCTCTTACCGTACTGCTTCATACCAGCCTTGTCTGTCTGCAATCTTATTTTTCTTCGTTTTAAAACCATCCTATTATTTACAAAGCTTGCTGCACATTCCCATATCTGCCACCAAAACTGCCATTATTTTTCTAACCTATCATCGTATCCGCTACGTTAGTTCTTGAAATTCTGAAAAAAAAATCTGAAAATTCCGAAAAATGTGACATATCAAGCGCTTCATCAAAATGCTCAATGAAAATTCATAAACCAACTATTACTACATTGATATAATACTACCGTAATGATTCTTATCAACGCTATTATCACTGGTATTATGAACATTCCTATCGCCTCATAATATCACTAAACAGAGTGAATGATAATAATGATAACTATGATCATAATGATAGTAATAATCAAAATAATAACAATAATAACAACAATTACAATAATAACATAATAATAATCATAATAAATATCAAATAATGATAAATGAGTGAAACTATGAAATAGAGATTGGTGATTACAATCTAAAGATGATCCATTACCACTTCATTTCACCCATTCCCATTAATCATTCCCCAGCAACGTCAGCAGCAGCAACAACAAGAGCACTCACCCACCAACCACCATTATACTACGCACATTCATTCTGTTTCTTTCTTTCCGATAACAGTCCGTCCCTAAAGCTGTCCAATACGAACAACGAATAAATCATTAATCACATACATCTCTCAGTCACTTAATAAAACAAAAATTTATTTGTATCGCTGCAATATTTGTGATATATTGCACATTGCCATAAGACGACCACTGTTCAATGGAATGATGAAGAAGTTACGTTACACAAATCATTTGAACGTTTGATAGTGAATAAACTTTCGGAATCGGTTGTGACAGTTCTTCAAAAATTACTCAGTGAATAGATGATATGATAATTGATTTCAGAGGGCATGTATCAGATTGAAGTGACTGAAATTGTTTGATAATATCGTAGTGATAAGGGACATAGTAAAAATAAATTTGTTTCTCAACATGTTTACAAGCAATGAAATTATTTCTAGTCATGTTTATAGCCTATTGTAGCGTCAAATCTTGCTAACATCTGGAATATTTTCCTTTAACGTAATCAGAATTGCCACCTGTTAACTAACTTCGTTCTGTTAAGATATTTACGGAGACTGTGAGAGGATATGGGCAAAAGCACCAAAAAATAATGATGGTAGGGCGACGGATTCAATGACAGCGACCAGTAGTCGAGAATTTCTAATGGCGCAAAAAAAGATCGGTAAAGGTTGGAATAAAAACGTTTATGAGATCCAACTTGACCAAGGACGATTCGCTTTGAAGACGTTGAATTTGAAAGGAACTGCGATTCGACGATGTCAACAAGACACCGCAACAACATCAAATCGCTACTTTGACGTTCGTTTCGTATTATCCATCAAATAAATGAATAACCTAAAATATTACCTGCATCCACCAAATCGCTATCGAAATTTAATTCATCATGACTCGTCATAATATTTCATCCTATGCCACAACTCACTTCCTTCTATTCTCCTGTTGTCAATCTCGCCTTCCACTGTTATATATTACCACCAAATTTTACGAATGCATCCTTCCAAATTTTTCGATTTAGCTGAGATGGGATGAGAATATGTTGCAATACTTTAAGCTGTCGCTACAACATGATCTGCTCAATAATCAATTGATACAATACGACTTAGAGCAGTGTAATCATTTAAGTGCACTATAATAATATAACTATCACAATGAGATAATACAATCCTGCGCCAACGATATTATAATAATAAAATATTTCTGAAAGATAATGTCCTAAAGTAATGCTCTGATAACAATACAATATTGATATGTTTATGTTTCATAACATCGCATTAGTTTCACAAAATTCGTCCTAACTGAAACATTTATGCATTCTAACATGAATAGATTCTATTGGAAGATCAATGTTAGAACGCTCTATTCTATGACATTTTCATCATGATACAATATGTTTCCAGGGATTATATTTTATAATATTCCAACAATAACAGTAGGAATAGAACAACCATTCAAGATCAATGTTATCTAGTCTTAAGAAATTTCATTTGAAACGATTGCATCCACTCATCATTTCTTTTGAGGATTATTTGAAGATAACTGCTACTCCCATCACGTAGTCGTTCAGATGTGTATCTTTTCAAAGTGGTTTCTCGAATATTTTCACTGACCATTCGATATCATCAAAGTTGAAATTATCATTTAATTTGCCTTTTTTTTTCAGAGTGAAGATTGCCTGGACATGGCCATTAGGCGTTTTGTCCGCGAAATAGGTGTACTTATTGATCTACAAGCAGACGAAAATGTTCCGAAGGTAAGCTGATTAATCTTATTAGACTGCAGTCAGGAACAATTGTCAGCTTTCTTCACTCTTCCCATTTCGATTGGTTTTCTTCTATCTTTTCATCCACTTTTGCCCGGTTGCATTTCAGTTCTGGATTATTTTTCTCATATCCGAACTCACATAACGATAGCACTGATTTTTTCAATCGACATCCAACGATCAAATATGAAAATCTCAGGAGAGCACTCAACATTTCCCATATCAAACTGAAACCTTAAAGTCTGAAAATCATATTGAATCTTCCAAAATAGCGCGCTGAAAAAATTATGTGCTTTTAAGATGCTCTATTAACTCAGAATCAATTCTTACAAGAAGAATATTTCAACGAATATTGCTGTCATTGTTGAATTATGTTCACAATCATCAATAAAATTGTTGCATCAATAATAAGAGATATAGACGTCTTTTTATCTTTTAAATAAATTTCATACGATGATTTCAATCGGCCAAACTTCCGAGTTTCAATTTCAAATTGATCTCAACAATTTTAAACTACTCAAAAGCATCAAAGAGCAGCTGACTTTGTCTCTTAGCTGGTTGATTGAGTGTGGATAAAGTGCTTACTTACTCACTTGATCTGAGTGATCGTCTTCTCGTTCTTGTTCCTTTTATGACTACTAACCAAGCACACCATCAACATCAGTACTTGTCTTTGTCTTATTCGCATTCTTATTCTACTGCTTCTTCCTCTTCATTCTTTTGTTTCGAATTTCGTATTTTGATCAGTTAACAATTAACAAAATAATCTCCATTAATATTGCGAACTCTTCTTTGGTGCTTTCCGTCCATTTCATACAAATTCACTGTTCCTTCATTCGTTCGTCGATCCGTAACGGCATTTCGACGGATTCCTTCATTCGTTGGTTCGTTATTGACACATTGCACAAACTGCATCAATCATTTTTGCTTGCTGAGGCAGAAAACGAGTTAAATCGAATTCGCAAATCTCTATTCATTCAATTCAACTCCCTTCAACCAACCACCACCATATTTTGCTTTTTCCACCAACAATGTATGCGACCTGGGATTGGGATTGGGATTGCATTGGATTGTCGCAAATGAAATTTTTCGAAAAAGCTAAACGCTGGAAATGAATAAAAATTCATCCCGCACAAATCTCATATTATTCTTTCTCATACATCCATACATCTTTTCCATAATCTATATCGCTCCCAAAATCCCTTAAATCAACTCAAAAATATCGCTCGATAGATTGCTCCATAGACTGCTGTTTCGTGCGTTCAGGATTCCTTTATCTTCGATAAGATTCTTTCTTATTAACTCTTCTTATTAACTCTGACATTCCGAGTGAATATTTGCCGAAGTCTGAAGTTGAAACTTCACGATATTTTCATAGAAATTTTGCTAACTGTAAAAATCTCCTCAAAACTGAATTTCCAGTCAATTCAATGCTGACATTCGAACGATTCGCACAATATTCACACGTGCAGATGAAGCATGATATCAAATAGTAAAAGATAACAAGAGTAAAAGCCGTGAACTTGATGCCTTCATTAGCTCTGTTTATCCGCTTAACATTCAGTAAAATGGCAACATTTCGCAAAGCAATTTTTTATGTCAGCCTTACTCGCGGCTCTTTTAAGACAGACATTTGCATTAGCAGCAGCAACAACATCAGCAGCAACAAATCTTCTTAATTGCATTATAACGATTATGTGCTCGTTGTGAAATTAACGAGCAGTCCAACCTAAAAACAAGCACCAGAAGATGCAAGCGAACAGGATCAATAGAGAGAAGTGCAGTGGGAAGGAACAGAAAAAAGATTGATGATGGCTTCTGCGGCAATGAATAAACAACGCACGCGTTTAATGATGACGTTAATGGCGATACACTGCTGATATATTGATGATAGAAAGCAGATAAGTTATATCTAATGAAACGAAAAAAAATGAAATTAGGATGATTCCAAAAATGATTAAAAGAAACGGATATTTTGATTTCATAATATTTTTGCGGATACCCCGAAACTGATTATGTTGACAATGTTATTCGAATAATTTCTTTTTCATTAACAGTTCATTCAAGTTATCAAGTGCTATAATCAGCTGCCCAAAGTGCCCCATAATCAACTGTTTCAATCTTAAACTTTCAAAAGCGATGCTATTCTTGTTCCATCCATATCTTCTCATTACGCAACGATGGACGACGATTCATCCCAACCAAATATTTTCTATCATCGAACAATAAAGCTAAGCAAGAGGCGCAAGCTTATTACTCACAATGACTAAGAGCAAGAATATGATGGATGGATGAGAGAAAAGAGAAGAAATTCTTTTAAACTAAACTCAAAAGATTAAACCTCTCTCTTCCTCTTTCTTCCTCCAATGTGAACTCGTCTCAAATCCCAGCGCTTCACCATTTCGATAGTTCATTCATATTGAAGATTTACAAAGTGATACAAGCCGAGTACATCAATCTTCTTTTGTGGTATAGTTTTGACAATATCTGTGTTGTGATATATTAATGTAATAGTTCACATTAGGACAACAAACAGCCTGCGTTCTTTCAAATGCTGCAAAATTTATAAATGTTCACTTATGACGATTCGAACACCACCCTCACTATCCCATATTTCACAACTAATCACTTCATATTTTCAACGAAATTTATGGGCAAACACTGCCTGCTGTTGATGTGATTTATTAAAAGAGTTCCTGGCTAGGATAACTACGAACTCGTCATTATCTCATCTAAACATCAACAATGATTGATGCATTACAAGATACAATGATATGTGGTACTATGATACTTATGACATTAACATTAATATTAATTGTAGTAACAATAATACTAAAATTAAGACGTCATATTCATAGTGATGATAATAAATGTGCAAAAGCAATAACTACAACCCAGCTGCTCATAATTTTCTCTGACACTCTCATATTTCTAAGCCGACATCCATCAGCCAAATGCTCTCCGTTTCAAAAATTATGAAGAGCGCACTCCAGATCTTTCTCTATATCGCAACACCTCAACACTTTTTTCTCATCTTCGTCAAGAAATCATCTAAACGCTCCAAGAAATAATCAAAAGCAAAACTCTTTGAGGTGCTTTAATATTCTAACATTCTTAAGCAATCTACCAGTTACACTATCCGCCAAAAAAAAAAAACAGAAGAAGAAACCCTTCAAAACGAACGATTCCATATGAACAGCAAAAACAGCTTTACAGTAGCATTAAACTGAATGCTAAACAACCAACGTTCACAGATACTCCTCCAGATATGATGTGAAGAATGTTCATCATCAGTCGGCCGTATCAAAGCCGCATTTCATTTGCAATTTTCACTGGGAAATAGTCGTTTTGAATCGTTGTTATTATTATTGTTATAGATGCCGCTCATATTGCCGCTGCTTATTCGTTGTTGCGATTTGCATTTTTTGCTTGCTTTCCAACACATTCTAATCCATTTATCATTTAGCGCAAACCGTTAGACGCTTCTGCAACATTCATTAAAAAAAGAAAAACAAACTATCGTCTCCGTCTTACCAAATTCTGAATCATGAATCGCCTTTAATTTCAGCTGTTCGCGTATTGTATCCCACAAGATGCGCATCAGAATGCGGATCGATTGGCCATGCTCATTGAAGGTGGTCATCCCATCGATATGGTTATGTTGATACAAATCGACTGGTTCAAACGGCTCAAATTGTTGAATGAAATTGTCGCATTTCTTCAACGAATTCGACCATACACGCTAAACGATCTGCGAAGACAACAGGTCGTGATCACTTTCGTTTATTATTCACGATTCAAGCTTCATATTTCTTTTCTGTGTCTTCGAATTTATTAACGTTTTTATCAAATTAGTTGATACTTTCCCAAATACATAGCAACAAACACCGCGCTAGATTGAAAATCATTATCGGGAAAATTAGCTTGAACAAAAAATCACGTTGTCATTTGGAAACGTCGACACCCCTCCTTTGCTTAGAAAGCTAGAGCAATGATTTTAAAAATATTGCTGACAATTATTCATTATTAAGCATTTGGATCACAAATTGGCCATTAACTCATTCAGTGAAAACCTCATTCAACAAAAACTCTTTCCCAATTAAGGATTTCAAATGAAAGTGACCCTAATTAATTGATTTATTTGTTCGGCTTTACTCAGTCTAATTTCATCGAACAGTCTCATGTGAGACATCACAATACTCCATTGCCATCACACAACATAATAAACTATCAGCTTCAAAAAGGAACCAAAATTCACTAAAGAACATTCAGTCCTACCTTATTAAACGTTACCTCAATTTTATTGTTTCAGTTCGTTCTGATCAATAATCGACCTGCGTACGTCGACTTTGACGATGTTACATTCAGTGGACAGTCTTCAGGTAACTGCCTCTTAAAGCATTTCATCGAATCTTCTACAATTCATTCTTAACCAACGAAATCAACTCAACATTTCATTAAACTGTCCTGTAAATATCACTGAATCTCTGCTTCACTTTTGCTAATCATAAGCAACGAACTCAACTAAAATCCATCAAAAGTCATAATTTCTCGCGAAACATTCAGATGTGAACAATCAAACGGCAAGGCATGTGTATAACGCGTTCATCAAAGACCTCTTCTGGTATGGCAATCCGCAAGAGGTCACTCACTTGATCGATTCCTTAAAGTCTGATTATGAGTCAAGAATGCTGTCAATAGAAATGATCGAATCGACGGCGAATCATCTCAAAACCATAACCAACTTCAACAAGACGTTGTCTTCATCATTATCATACACCGTTTCATCGCCATGATGTTCACGCTGTTGACGTACTTCCGGAGTTCCGTATTTGGCATGCATCGAGTGCAGTCTAACCAACACAATATCTAACTAATACCTAAATTCGCATATTAGCCTAAGCGTTTACTCATATTTCACGACACTTTTGCAAATAACAATTTACAAATATCGCGATAATGTTCCACTGCATTCCACGTCATCGACGAAAATCTGTTTCGATCGTAACGTTAACTAAAACCATTCATCAAAAGATTCCACGATCCATCTCCTATACGTTTACCCATTAGGATAATTTATAATTCTTGCAAAAACTTCTCAGATTCCACAGCTGCAACCAGTAGATTAGGTGAAATGAAATCAAATTATCAACAAAATGAAACAATTCATTCCATTCACTGTTCTCAATTCATTGAGAATTGCAAGCGATCAACGCTACTAGCCAAAATGCCGTGCCAAATGCCTCCGTATACGAAACTCCGGAAGTGTTCAAAGAAACACATATCGCTTAAGTTATTTTGTTGCACTTCTCGCCCAGTAGTTTACATCATTCTTGAGCAACGTAAAAAAACTTCTATAACTGGAATTATATGAAGAAATTGAAATTTCTTTAATACATTATAGATGAGATATTATAATTACGAAACATCCGCATATTTCCTTTAAGCATATTTGCATATTCCCCATTGCGCCAAACATTTCGTAATTTTTTTAAATATGCACTACGCATTGATCACAAACGATTCGTCGTGTATCCTTCCCTCCATCAAACAAAATAAAGTTCATTAAAGGGAGAAGATAATCAAAATCAAAAAATTAATGCGATCAAAAATCTATATCGCCAATATATGCAGCATATCATAACGGGATTTATATTCAACCTTTATCATGCTCGTTCATTCAACTGAACTACCACAATACTATTATACGATATGATCATCGAACAAAATTTAATTTTACTCTCCTTTCTTGTGTAACTTATGCAATTTTGTATGTAATTTTGTACGTATGTTCATTCATGTGATTCTTATTAATTACATATAATATATTCGAATATACATGTAGAAATGAAGTTCTTAATCTGCATTTTGAAGGCACGCTTACAACAGGGTAATTGTGTACAGCAGTGAGTGAGTGCTTATGCTATGTGCTATTTGTATTTGAAATATTATGTTTGTGTTCGTTCGGCTTTTGTTTGAAACGCTCAATTTCCTATGTTTTATAGTGTATAAATTTTAATAAATTTATTTTTTATGCGAGTCATTTCTTTATTTTGACACATCAATATGTTTCACAACTCATTCTATGAAAACAAAAACATTCTGTAACATTCGCATGAACATGAGTAATTAACACACTTCAACGGTAACCAATTGGTTGGTGTTTCAAGTTCTGAAACCACCTCAGAACAATGCATCCGAACTATTCATTACAAGTTGTACTCAGTCACAGTTCTAAATTCCCACTATATTCACCTATCCAATGTAAAGTATCCCATTCCAAAAATCATTCTTATATTTTGTTTCCATGCAAATGTTGTTTTCAATTTTTTCTCATTGAATATCTTCCGCTATCAAGCTCCCGTTGAATGAGTTCGGCGAATTTTCACCAAAGTACTTGAATTCTATCGTTTTCAGTCCATCCCGTTGCAATTTCCAATTACTTTCGCTAGTTTATCGCATCTCACATCATCTCTTTGATAAGTCATCAATGTCTGAATAATTTTCTCCAGGAACCCTTATTGAAAACGAGCTCCAGCTCTATTCCCCCATCATCCATGTGATTTTCAAGGAATTTACCCATGCAGAGATAAAATGGGCAATTTCTGGCATTGAAGCATTTCATTGAATCATAAACGAATTGCTTTTGGAATGCCAGATTGCAGTGGTGGACGAATTGATGACTAAGACCGAGCGAAGATTTTGCCTATCTCGAATCACCTCTTCATAAATTAACCCAATCATTTTCTAACAATAAGTAGATTCCCCCAAAGTATGTTACCGTAATACCAGCATTACCTAGCAGTAACCTCTTCACTTCGTTCTCATACAGTATCTTAAATGATATCTCAAACAATATTACGTTATCAAAAATTAATATCCATCTCAAATGTCGGATTGTTTTGAAAGAATACTCAAAAGGCTAGTTTCAATACCTTAATATCGTTACTGATTTGTAGTGGTAGATGTTCATGCGTCTTATTTACATGTCCATGGACGGTATAATAAGCTAATTGATCTAATTAACTGCCGATTGCTCAATGATATAATGAATAACATTTATGAAAAATTATAACTAAAATATGGCCCATAGCTAACAAATGATAATCAACAAATTACATGAATTGATACAAGACAAACTAGTTTAAGGATTACAATAATACTCAATAAGCAACATACATATACATTTTAAATAAACATCAGATACATTATTTATCAAATATTACAGTTTATTTTATTTTTATTTTTTTATTTTATTCTTTTTTTAATTTTTTGTTTTTTATTTTTTTTGTTTTGTTTTTTAGTTTTTGATTTTTTTCTTTTTTTTATTTTTTTGTTCTTTTTTCTTTTTTGATTTCTTGTTTTTTTTTGTTTTTTTATTTTTCGTTTTTTTATTTTTTGTTTTTTCTTTATTTTTTATTTTTTTACTTCTTATTATTTTTTCTTTAATTTCATTTTTTTGATGATTTTTTTTGAAATTCGTTGGAGTAGATTGATCCTTGAGTTAGGTTGACGATTGGGCTGATACCACTGACGGGTTAAAGGTTTGACAGATATTGATGGAATTGAGATTTGTGGATTGAATATATTTTGCTCGTATATCCTCATTCAAACTTCGGCAGCTGTCAACCTGAACCCTCTTAGCCCCGGTTGGATGCAGACAAGTCGTTCACCCGAACCCTCCACTACCCAAAGTTCCATTGACTTTGTCGTCGCCCAAACTTCACTTCACAGCATCACAATTTTAAAAAAAAGAAGAATTCATTGCTGCTGCTGTTATTATTGTTCTGCAGCATTGTCACTTCACATTTTCTTAAGCCAAGTTGGCTATATCGTGCACTTTTCAGAATCATATAAAGTGCTGGCTTGATTGAACAACTGGTGCTGTTCGTTAATTCATTCGAATTAATTAATTCATCAGTCCATTACACGACTGAAGTGAAGTTATTCCGTTTTGCCATCAGGAACTTTGTTCCAAGTTAATGTCATCATCATTTCAGATTCGAATTCCCTTTCGACCTGATGATTTTCAGTCCAGTACTTGATCAGATAAGGATATTTGAACCATAATATAGTTCATGAGGGCCAGCAGGATTTGTTCTGTTCAAATCACCAGTGTACGCTTAATAGGGAGGAGGGGGGGGGGGGTGATTGGTTGGTTGAACTGTCAGATTGCTGGAATATTTCCTGAATGTTGACGTGGTCAGTGATATCAGCTTGTTGCGATCGATGTTGACGGTTGAGTGAGTTTCATCAGGAAACGATAAGGTATCATAGAGCAGGAAACAAATGCGGCCAGGCGATTCCGACGATGCAATTGAACGAATTGAAAAATGAATATCAAAATGAATGGAGAATTCAATAAATAACTCAAACGAAGCCTAACAATACCGAGTGAATAGAAAAATAACCTCATTAATGGATTCATAACGGTAATAAGCACAACAACACACGAATGAAGTACAGTGCAAAATGCTTCATATAAAATGAAGTTATATGTGTCACTCATATCAAACTGCTCTTAATTAACTTAAGCTCAGGACAGAAATCCAGCTCATTTACATTCTATAAATCCCGCTCTTGCCCCAACAATAGTTGCACTGTACTTCTAAATGAGTTAGCTCTATAAATCCCTGAACAAATATACAATCAACAATTATAACGCCAATATTTAAGGCATATGAATTTAAAAAGTTTCTTAATATGAATTTGGTTGTTCTCAAATAAATCAAACGTAATATCAATTATCATTTATAAGATGTAGTGGACCCTCTACCCACCCGTGCTCATTCAAGGAATACTTTCAAATTCCTTAATGCCAAGTCAAGCTCCTTCAGAAGATAATCTCGAAACCATTACGATTTCACAATGTAAATACCATTTCAACGCAAGTCACACTCCTCACCTGAGAGCCCACTACATTCATGAAAATTTTCAAAATCAAATTCAATACAATAAATTCAACAACTGATCAACCAATGACTACAATGAACCACAAAATATCACTATCTCATCAAGTATACTTGCAATCCGCAAATTACAATGAGAATTTCATTGTAATCATCTGAACAAATGAAAAGAATCACGCAAAAGAACTGCTGATGAACGGATTGATCAAAATAATGATCAATTCGAAGACGACAAAACTATAAGCTGCAAGTATACTTGATGAGGAATACAATAATTACAACCTAATATAATAACTTATGGAGCCATATGAGCAAATAGCAGTTAATCATCAACCTACTTATTACTATCTGATAGAATTAAATTGATGATTAGAGCATCATCCGATTGGATTCTGATCATTTTTAGCTGCTTATCTTTTCAGTGGATTTTATGTTCATTACTCTTCTAATACTGACAATTTCTTTCTTAATTCACAACCTTCATTTTGATTCTGACATTATCATTAGTTAATGCTGTTAAACGGTAACATACTTTGTCAAATGTTCTACTAATTCACAACGATCTTGTTTCATTGTGAAGATCGTTTCCATTGCTTTGTTAACAAATAATTTTCTTCCTCACTGTCAGTATCTCGCATTTTTTGCTGCTTGATTTGATATTCTTTTTGTAAATTCATCAATAAATTCATCTGTCCCCGAGGTGATTCGAGATGTGGCGATCTATTGCCAATATGTATTTTCCTGTTCACCAAATGAACCTAACATTCTTGAAGCAATTCGCCTTGTTCCATGACTAAGTGAAATGGGAGTAGATCATAACATAATATATAGGCAGTCGTGATATGATACTAATATGCCCTTCTACATTTCAAATGAAATTTCCTACTCTATCCGAACCCATTCAACGGAGTCTATCCTACTAATGAACCCACATCGCTTGGATTATGCTCCTCTCAAAATCCTCAAAAATTATATTGTATTCCTCACAAAATTATATTCCTCAAAATTGTATTCCCCTCGAATTATATTGTATTCATTCATCACCTAACGGAGTGTGATCCTCAAAAAATTCTGTTCCTCTAAATTATATTCATCTAAAATTATGTTATATTCATTCCTCATCTAACGGAATGTGACTACCGTTTTTGTGCGTGTTTTTGTAATGTTGTGTAGTTTTTGCGAATGTTAATGCATTTGTGTTTGTTTGTAAAACTTCGACGTTTTGAAAACGCATCAAAATGAAATGGAAATGAGAATGGAAGGCAGAAATGAACATCGCTAATCTCTTTCCCTCCATAAATGGTTCGCGCCTTCCCATTCGTTTTCTGCCTTGTCCCTCGTGATTTCTCATTGGGTTGTCGATTAGTCCCGCCACTAACCATCGTAATCACCGCTGACGCTGATTGGTTGAAAGGTGACCAGCAAACACCCACCAATCAACACGCACCAAACACCAATAATGAACATCGAACCGCCAAAACTGTCTACCGTACACAGCACACCACCACCGTATCGCTGTTGAATAATTGGTCGCATTGAAGATGGTACCTGAACTGTCCTCTCAGTGTCAGTTGAGGAATTTACTTGGTAAAACTTGATGCATTCAACTGAAGAGGGCTAATACGTTCGGTTTGACCACTACAGAACGTTAAAATTCAAGCTTACTTTCTCACAGACTCCTTTCTGTTCTTTTCAGGTTTTTCGATTTCAAAAAGTTGAATGTCTCAATGACCAGTTGGTCAACGTATCAAGCGAAATCTCCAAAATAGTCCCTATTCGTGGCACCTGACTTACATCATATCAGTTGATGGTGCAGTAACAGGCTATTGTTACCAATGTTATAAATCGCACCTCATATAACTTATGGTTTTTTCGTATATATTATGGGAACGTTATTTTCAAGGCTATGGAATCTGTCATAGAATTCAAATGAATATAAATGAACATAACTCTTAAGATTGTTTCGGTGACCAGTCAGACTTGACTACAGGAAAATGAGACGGAAATTTCCAGCATTGAAACGAAATCATGAGGAACGGAACGAATACGAATACACCACAACCACAATACAACCGCACAAGTCTCAACGAAATAGCACACTAGACTCGAAGTGAAGCATGCAATCTGATAACGTGTTGATCAAGAGTGACTAGCATGCTGACGTGTCATGCAATCGATACACAATACAATAGATAGCATGTGACACCACTGTTGTTGTTGTGTTGACGTAAAAGCATTCCGAAGTGCACGTAGCATCATGCATGCCTGTACGTTGATGTGCATCTCTACTGATTGCAGAAAGTCGGTTCAAGACCTCAGTGAAATTGAAACGCAACAAATTAGCAATGATAAGAATGCACGAATATTTATCATCAGTACTAGTTTCTGAAATCATGCAAAATGAATATCTTCTGATCTCTATGAGACAGGTGATTAGGGGCAGAAGTCAAGAAATGAATTTATCATACATATTAGACATCGATTTACATACAATCAAGAAAATCATAAAAGAGAAATGAATTTATCAACAGTAACTATAGTCAGTCTCTTCGGCGGTATATCTCGAAGAATTCGCATAATTCTCGTCCGATACTGAATGAGTAATCAATTTATCACGATTCACTAATCAAATCCAAAATTTGCTTATTTTCGGAAGTGATTTATTTTCCATTGCGGTCAAGAATGATCGCCCTCTTCCACAGGCAAACTTTTTATGTACGGGAATCTGTGGTCTTGGAATAATGGTATGATATGTTTGATGTTATTATGATTACGTTGATGAAAGCAAATAAATGTTTTTTATGTTCACGCAAGTCGTGTTCTCAGTTCTCACTGGAGGGTTACGACCTTATATCATTATTCTGTTTCTTGAGTCTTTCCATTTCTATAATTTACATATTCTCCTGGTGGTTTTCTCCTGAATATGATTCAAAATATCCAATATGGATGTATCTTACCGTTAGTGATCTGTGGAATAACAGTAACGCATTAGGTATATCATTTTTAGGTCACTTACATTTTCGGATCTTTTTAACAACGTGAAAATTTTGAATGTTCATGTTATTGGGCATTACTTCGTCTCCTGCCAAATTCTACATGTTCATTATACACTTTGAGTTCACAATGCGTTAAAGTCAGTTAGGATTTCGAAAAGGGCACCAATCACGAAAAGGGTACAGTCAACACCCTCAATTTTAAGCTACACGGTAGCGATTTTGTAAATTCAGCTTGTCAAACGTTTGCTGAAGTTCTCAGCAGGCAGTTATGCTCATTTTCCGATAGCGTTTGATACGTATGATTATTCAAGACCCAACATTAAATGATGAATAATTGTATTGTCTGGTTGGCAGTTGGAAACGCTTTGTGCATCATACATTGCTTACTTTTATGCTTATTTGTTGTAAACTAAACTCTATGACTACACATTCGTTGCTGTGGTATTCGTTGAGTAATTCAATTGCTCCTCCGAGCATCTATATATTTATTAGTCTTTTTTGAAAAATTTTCCTGCAATAGTAACTTTGAACATTTCAATTACAATCAATATAAGAAATTGCTCAATGAAGAGATAGAATGTGAGTGGTTGGCAACGTTGTGGCTGAGTGGTCTAGTGGTATGATTCTCGCTTCGGGTGCGAGAGGTCCCGGTTTCGATCACCGGCTCAGCCCAGAATATTTTTCTCATCAGTGAGCATTTACTTTCAACGACTACGTCATATAACTTGTTTATGTTCAGTTCTCATCACTTTAATCCGAATTCGATTTACGATTAGACCTGCACAATTTTGGATTGGAATTCACTGAAGCATCGAAACGAAAACTAATTTATGCGGTAATCATCGTTATTCATTTATTCTCTCTTATAGCTAATGGATTCTTATTATACAGATTTTCCGATATTTTCCGATAGCGTTCGTCACTGGTTCCAAGAACCACATTTGGTTTCACGATGTTATTGTCAATAAAGAGGATGATGTTTTCCTTGCATTATTGATACCTCATTTACAAAGATTCGCCGTTCATGATTAGAGCTGTCAACTTTGATCAGCTGTGATCAATTCCATTCGCTTACTTCGTGATCACGTTCAAGTTCAGGAGCAGTTCAAACAGTTAGAGTTGGGATGTTGATGTATGTTTTGTGAAGACATAGATGAGTGATGAAAAAGGAATTCCTTATCTGTATGCTGGTTGGAACGACTGAAGAAACAAGAACAGAAGATGAATTCAATTGCTGCACATCGTTTCTACAGAATATTTGCTCAGTTCATCAATTTCCTCTTCTGTTTTTTTCACATTTTCATCAACAGCGTTTTGTTAATTCAATTCATTCGTTTATTCGCTGAGAAATCACTCTTAAAAACCGATCGATACTATTCTCCTTTTTGAGAAACCCTTCTTCAAATTGTTTTCTTCGTCGCACTGTTGAATTTTTTATCATTCACTGATTTATTTACTCAAATTCGCTCAATTAATAATGTAAGTGAAAAGAAAGCAAATGAAATGCGCTAAACAAGTTTCCGTTTTCACTGTATTTTATTATACAAAAAATAATTCATTGGTTATTTATATCTCCCTTGAAACCTTCTCTCGAAGTAGAAAAATACGCCTCATTTTGCTCAATTATAAACGATTCTGTAATTGTTCAATTCATAAAAATATCATATGAAAACAGTCTTAAACTGTGAAGAAGTAAAACGTTCAGCATGGATAAAATTCACAAAATTCATCACCTGATCCTTCAAGATAGGCCCAGTTCCCTCCCATTCCGCGAATGATTTCATGTTTCATAACATTATGATCAGTGAGATCAATTCAGTTCATCATGATGATGATGGTCATGATCTTTTCATGTCTGCTTCTAAAATCAACAACGAATCCAACACACCGTCTAATACTTCACCAGATCTTTTTCTATCATCTCCTACATGGATTTAGAATATCTGTTTGCTGTGCAGAACCTTTCTATACATATTGGTATATCATATTCACAGAGCGATAAACAAACAATTCAAAGCGTTCCATACACGAATGAGTGAATGAATGCCGACTGTTCCTTCCTTTCTTCCCTCGAATCGCATTTCCTCTACATCTTATACCTTAACCGAGGCCAAAATGGTAGTTTGCCGATTACATCAAGCATTAATGATGCAGAATGCGATTGTTGACATATTTAGTGTTTAAAAAAGGATCGATATGATGATGTATGAATGACGTATTTCTAATATTCATTCCTTAAATGAGGGAGTTTTATTCTCGTCTTCCCACAGTAACAATCCATTCCCTTCTGTAAAATCATGCAAAATACAATCCATCTAAAGATTTATTCATATTTGTAACTGCGATAAAAGAATACTGTCCTTATGCGTACTGTTCGATCCGTATCCCATCGATTGATGCATTTTGGTGCTGACCTTCATCGTGCACTATACATTGTCGTCATTCAACATTCATTCCTTTAATACTTTCATACAATTTCTCCGAAAATGCAAAAAACAACGCACCATACATATATCATTCCACTCATATTATAATCACCTTATTTATCGCTGTTGTTACTTTGGTCACAAACTCCACAATACGAGTCAACTTATCTACTCATTTCCTTTGGTGTACCGATCATTCTATCGATACAAATCAAATCACCTCATCGGTCGTGCTGATCAATCAATCAATCGATAGAGTGATCGGAACCAGCGATCGATGAACGAACGCTTCGAATGCGTTGCGTTGTTTCCACAAAGCTAGCTGTGTCGTGTGTGCCATTCGAAGCGCCCCGAGCAAACGCTAGTAGTGCTTACGGCAAGTGTGTGATTTTATTGTCATGTTTTCTTCCCATCCATCCATACGGATTGCTCTTCTATAATGCTATTTCGGACGTGTTGAACGTCATTCAGCAGCAACCAGGAGCAATATTTTCGAAATTTTTTTGCTTATGCAGTTGTCTGAATTCGATTACTTTCATACGTTTCCAGGCTTCATTTTCAGTCTTTTCATCATCGTTTTCTCTATTCGACCATCCCATCTCTCTGTGCTCGCTTCAACGCTTCTACGAGAACGAGTTCTTAACTGTCCGATGTTAGCTTCTCAGCTCCTCTCATGTATACCTCAGTAATGCTGCTGTTGCACAACGCTTATAGCTTATTGCCAGATAGCTGTCATAAAGTATCTCATAAAACTGAGTGTCTGTTCATGATATGTTCTGAGTGAATCACATCTTATCAGTTTATTGATTGCTGTCTTAGTCATACGCTCGTTCATACGTTCCAATGTTTCTTTTGACAGTTGTACTCAGCCCCACTTTTGTCGTGTGATGTCTCATCTTCATATAGCCGTTTCGCTAGATATTGATATCGCATGATATTAATATCACTGATGTTATCAAGCCTCAGGCTAGCGATCACTCGATATGTATCTAATTATCTGTTCTTCACTGTTTATTTAGACAACTTCAATGAACAATTTTTGCTTCATTTCAGCTCGTTTAACGTTTCCTTTTAGAAACTGCTGTGCCGTTCCGCGAAATAATGCATAATTAATTTAATACTCGTGAAATGAACGAAGAGCGTGTTCGTTTGTTTACATAGGGCATTCATTGCTAATTATTGTTTCATAGGAGTACTGCTGAGGTATTGCTGGATGCTGACGAGCCGGAACTTCAGCTGAAGCTTCACGAATCTGAGATCTGAGAAACTAAAACAATTTTCGAAGCCTTGTGGAGTTATGATAATATGATTTGTAAAGCGAACTTTGACACTTTGGATTCGAGCAAACAGTCGAGTTGGTCGATGACTCATCCACAAAATTGTTGTTGTCATCAGTACCGTATACATCAAATAGTTAATCAAATCAACTAGACGCATGTGATTTTATGCCAGAGCAGTGTGTGGATTTGTTAATGAGAGAATGCACAACATGAATTTAAGTTTCAGAGATCACTTGTTCGCACTTGTTAGCATTGAATTTCCTTGACGAGAACGTCATCTCGCATCATTCGTATACATGAACATTTCGATGTATTCAAATCGTGCTCACGCAAAATGGAGTTCCTTTCTCAGATTACGTATATGCCATGCGCTGATCGATTATGTATAACCACAGCGATTTTGCAAGGAATTAATAAAGGTTGTTTGATGAAGATGTGGAACAATTCGGCATCTATGAGGATTGATTAGGTTATAAAGTCTGTCAATTAAGGCAATGAGCCTTCTTGGAATGATATTTCATGAATCGTCAATTCCCCAGATCTTTTGGATTGTTTTCGTTAACATTGTTAATACGTTCATGATGGTATTCAACATCGTTGGACTTCCTATTAGACCATTGTGTTACCCATTATTGCAATCGATTATGGTTACATGAAAAACTATTGTCTCTGACATGCTCACTTCAAACTGATTCAGATGGATTCTCGTTCTTTTCAGGCTTGTTCTATTCACTCTCATAGCTATTTCATGCGAATATCGTTCTCTTCATGACTTTTTCTCATTCACTTCGTCTCATTTCACTTCACAGTTCAAATCAATTTCTTATTCTGTAGTATATACTGTTTACCGAAAACGTTGACGAGTGTTGACAGACAAAATCAGCAAATGAATATTATTGCTCAACAATGCTCGACAATCAAATTATTAATTATAGAGCGTATTCGATAGAATGAGAATTTGACTTTAATTGTTAAGTGAAATGAATGAGAAATTAGCTGAAGAGAACACTTTTGATGATAACAGCTATGAGAGTAGTTATAGTAGCAAGGAAAAGAATGAAAACCCTGTTAAAACGAATGAAAACCGTTTCAGGCCCAGACAAGCTAAAAATAGGAGAATGAAGTGTGTCGCCATCAGCTTATCGCGTTCACATATACGAGTTAAGAAACGCCGTCACTATGGCGTTCTATCATAAAATAACAACTGCACAAAATACTAATTTCCCGACCCCCTCCATTATCCCTTGTCATCTCGAAATCACCCAAAATAGGTAACTTCATCCCCTTTAAGAACCACTGCACTAAAGCACTATCTCAACAACATGTTTATACTTCTCGAGGAGAAAGTGCTACCTTAAGTACATTGGCAATTTCTGCACCGTATGAGAACCACTGATATATTGCATTATTTACTGTGTTCACTGAAGATGTGCACGTTCTTTCGAGCTAGAAGAACTCGTTAAATCTTCATACCATCATTTCAGTTGATCTAACGAATGAATTGCTAAATGCAAATGGAGTGGCATTCTGAAAATGAATAGCACACTACATATGCAGTACAAACGATGAATTTATTCATCTCTAGTTCTCATCTCTTCATGGCTTTCCCAATTTGCAGCTAGGATTAAAAATTTGAGAGTGAATGATCTTGATTGTGATAGATTTCAGAATGAGACTGTATGAAAGCAGTTGTCAGTCGTCAAAATCCATCACAATGAATGCGATTGACCTCAGAAGTGTTTTGTTTATTTGCAGTTTCGTGTGATATTCAGTGGCTTGATTTTAAATTGTTCAAATCTAGCTGAGAACATTTGTTAGTTTGTTGTTTACGGGAAAATTAATGCATTTTTGGAACTTAGGAACTCAAATTCTTTACCGTGGAAGTGGATCGTGTAATTTGGATATTCACAGCATTTTCAGTAAGCGCTCTCATCATTTCTAATCAACAGCTTGATTGATTCATCATTTCAGCTGATCAATCTGTGCCTCATTCAGCATTTTACTGATTAATTTGTCAGGTTTTATACATTGATTCTAGAATCATTCGTTTCTAACTGGACGCATAACCCACACTTATCCGATTCCCATGATTTACCTGAATCATATTAAATGTAGTTCGTTGAAAGGAGATTCATATCCGAAGAAAGAGAAGAAGAACAGATGAATAGAAGATTGGTATCACCGCTCATAAGAAACAGAAGATTGGTATCAACAGTGGGCACAAAGGTTCAATAAGCTTAAAAATGCCTCGGAAAGCATATGCACCATTAGCCATATCTGTTCATATTACGCTAAATAATGTTCGCGTCAAAAACGTTTCGTGATCATGCGTTGTGATTGACTTCAATGAGCCGTTGATGCTAATCAAGTATTTCATTTGAACATTCAGATCGCCTGTCTCATCAACGAAACTCTATCAGAATGGCGAATCAGTACAATTATGCCGGTCAACCACCATATCAACAAGGCGGTTACTACCCGCAGGGCAACAATCCGTACCAAGCTGGCCCCCACCGCCCGGATGGAATCCGCAAGCTGGACAACCGGGCGGTCAGTTCTTTCTTAAATGATTTTAAATCTTTGATTGCCATCTTTATAAAGATGAATTTTACTGACGAGTGTGAACTGAAGAACGATTCTCGTTCATTCTTAACAGTATTGAAATGATAGGATTTTGTTTGTGTCATCAACTTTTTAATGTTTGTTTCATTTTGTCGATAAGATTTTGTTTAATGTCATTAATGTTAGTTTCATTAATTGATGTTTTGTTCATTTTCTGCATGCGAAACTCTAGAAAATGAATGAATGCGCCACGCCACTGTCGAGCGTCGTGATGGAACGGAAATTTCATGTGAAAAATTCAATTTCCGTTAGCAGTCTTACCATAAGATGATGTTTCGTCTCGATTTTCTCTGCAGTGAACGCGTCACTCGAACAATTTTTTTAAAATTTACCATCGTTTTTCTCTTTGCACTTACTTGCGAATATTTGTGATGATTGATTCATCGTTGCTGTGACGACCATTTATGAAATTAATCTGCTCAAATGCAAAAATGAACGTCAAATGCACTCAAATACTCTTTCTTTCCAGTCGCAAGTGCTGCGATTATAATGATTATAATGAGATTTTTTTGCATCATTCGAACAATCTGATGAATTTTCCAACGCTCATCCACTGATTTCTATTCTTGTTTATCACTTTATCATTATCAGCTTATCACCCAAGCTCGCGTGGCAAACGATATAATGTTTATCAGTCGCTGTTCAAACTGCGTTTCGTCATCGGCCAATGATCTTAGGTTGAGATTAATTTTGCATTCTGTTGATCTGCGGAAAAAACGAATACAATTTTGATGATGCGCATGCATGCTTCATTTGATTACATATCACAATGCGTATAACAATATAGCAAAAGCCAGCGATTTGTGATTAATATCATGTGGTATCATGGTATCATGATACCATATGATATCATCTTTTGGATCTGAATATGATATCTTTTAAAATTGCGAAATTGTCCATTTTCTGAATCATTCAAAATATATGATATTAATATGATTACTTTTGGAACATGTTGCTAATTCACTCTGCTTCGAACTTCTGCTTATCATATTGTATTATTCATGCGAAAATTCCGTCCTTCTCTCTTTACTCTCGTTCTTAAATATTTCTGATCTTGATAAAACTTTTATAAGTCTCGGCGCTGTTAAATAAGCCGGAAATGCGATGGCAGGTGTGCACAATCAATGCTGAGCAATATCAGAGTATGGAGCAAGCTGAACGCAGGAATCTCCTCTTGGTCCACGCATGCGTTGTTCCCCTTAAATGGAAGGATCACGTTCAAAACAAACTTTACGACGTAGAGATCTTACATTCAAAACACACCTTAGAGACCTTACGACTCAGAGCTCACGAACTGCTCCAAAGTCGAAACCTTCATTGCTCTAACGTTGATAAGATTTGCACAGCTAAGATATTTTGATCCAGCCTGATCGGGCTAATCCAAGATCGGGCTTGTTCATCATCTCATCTAATCATTTATTAATTGCTTATTGCTGGCTGCCTTTTCTGGACTAGAAGAAATTGATATTTGAGGGGGAATATTTACAATGAGCAATAGAGCATTGCATGTTTTTGGTGTTAAGTCAATGGTGAATCATACATCGTTGACGTGTTTGTTTGCTTGAACATTCAGTGGTAACTTGCTCTACCCGTTCGAGGTTTTCGGTGTTACATGAATGAATAGGTGCAGTGTCTGATCGCATGTTGACGTGTACAACAAACACCCATCAAAAAGGCACATTAGACAGAGAACCGGTTTTATTTCGCAATAGCTAGCAGTTAGCGACCCAGCATTCGTGTCATAATCAGTAGCATTCTCGACATGTTATTCCCGTGTCGTTGATCGATTTGTTCCCAGCTGAGTTGTATCCCGCAGCAGTTTTGAATTTGTTGAGATTCCTTGCGCTTTCAGTAGTCCTTTTTGAAACAGATAAGTTTAAAAAGCGATACTTTGAAGGATGCCTCTATTTTCTCGCTGAAGTCGTCCTGCCGCTAACCATTTTCACGTATTGGTGTGTGATATTGTTCACGTTAAGAAAGATCGATTCATAACGTTTGATTTCTTCAAGCGCGTTTTCAGAAGAATCCCTTCTGATGAAAAAGAACTGATTGTGAGAGGTTTGAAAGGTTTCATTGATGATTGCTAATGGAAAATATCACCTTTGCTGACATTATCACTATTATCCTTTGTTTTATGGTGATATAATTTGCATATAGTGATCTTCTTTGCATACAGTTATCTTCCTTTGCTAATGAAAACTTCATCTGTTCTAGAATTAAACTGATTGTGAGTGGTTTCATTGATGATTCATATAATATATAAGCAGCATTCTATGAATACTTATAACCAGTTTTCTTTGCTCAAGTGAAATGCCAACTTTCAATCATATTACTTTCAAATGCACATCGTTCGTGTATGTAAACTTGTATTAATTGTCCTATCGTGTTTCCATAGTAACTCGATATGGTGGTAACAACTTTAATTGTGTTGTCGTTGACGAAATCATTTTATTGCATTCATTGTTTTAGCAGTCTAGTCGGAGAATTTTGCTGGATTAGAGGAATGTGAACGTTTTGAGGGAGTGATTACCTTACCTTACAATTATCTTGCAACCCGTCTAAATGTTCAGTTCCGATCGTGTGAGTGCTAGGGGCATAAGCATGAGAATTTTTGATTGATGTTTGGTTTTTATGAATGTTCATTGAATTCCGTTCTCAGGGAATTATATGTTGTGATCCGTTTTCGTTCAGTTTATACAGAAGTGATTCTTAACTGCGACAGTTGTCGTATGCTCAGTGATGCGGCATCAGTGTGAGAAGAGGAATGCTTAAAGCAACAATCCCTTATACACGAGAAAACCCTTATACACGAGCGTTTTGCCTCTTGTCAACATTCGTTCATCTGGAACTATGACACACTCTGTGCCTGTGTTATCCAATGAAGCGTTCATGTGTTATAACAAAAACTTGATCAGAATGAAATTTCAGGATACGCTCCAGTACTGCCACCTAGAATGCCGATGCCAACAGGCGCCGTCAGCGATGCTGAGCAAGGAAATAAACCGACTTTCGGTTTTGATTCACAAACAATCCGAGCTGCCTTCGTTAGAAAGGTGTTCACTATGGTCGCAATAATGGTCAGTTAAGCAATATTAATTCATTCAGATTCGTTCTTTTCATTGAAACTTTAGCTGTTACTGTTTCTGGCATAGGTATGCGAATACATTCAAAACATGAAAATTATTTCGAAGTGCTAGTAATCGCAGTGACGATTCCAATAATTTTAAAAATTGCAACGATAACCAACTAAAACTTGCAGAATTAACACTAGTAATATTATGCGTAAATAGGCGTGCTTTTGATTACGTGAAACAATAATAGCATCAATACCAGTAGTGATAACAATAATGATAATGAAAATGATCGTAATATGTTAAATAATAATAGTGATACAAAATTTCAGCTAACAGTGGTTGCGATCATGACCGCAATACCGTTCATGAGTCGTGATGTGATGCGCACAGTGCAATCCTCACTAGCACTCTACTGGGTCAGCTATGGCACATTTTTCGTGGTGTATTTGGCGTTAATGTGCTGCGAAAGTATTCGCAGATCATTCCCAATCAATCTGATCGCAACCGGAATACTGACCCTGGCCATTGGTTACATGACCATGATGATTTGCTCGTTCAATAATATCGTTTCGGTGCTTCTATGTCTGATCATCACGGCTGTTTGTTGCGTTGGCATCATCATCTTCTCATCACAAACCAAATATGATCTGACAAGGTTCCATTCACGTTTTGTATCCGACTAGGCATGATAGTAGTAATCGCAAACATTAACATTAATAATCATAACAATAGTCAACGAAACTCTCGATTAACGATAACAGTTCGAATAAGCATGCTACCGGTGGTGATGCTAATAATACTGTGAATTGATAGTTGTTGTGATGCTTCTGAAGTTAACTATGACAAGTTAACTAAGTTCGCATGAAGAAGAGGATAAATGGGAATTTCAGTATGATGGGAATCGTGTTCATCGCATCCATGGTGTTGTTCGTCTTCGGTCTAGTGGCTGTCATCTCGGCTATGGTATTTCACGTAAGATGGCTTTATACAGTTTACGCGGGCCTTGCTGCACTCCTCTTCATGGTCTACTTGGCTATTGACATTCAAGTATGTCAACGATTCATTATTCCTGATGCAGAGCATAGCAGCGATTGATTTAAAAGACTGCGATACTGTCGATTAATCAATTGAAAATAATAACGAGTGTCTAATAATTCGATGAAAGAAATGATCTCGGTGACTAGGCAGCTAAAATAACAACGATAGCAATACCATTGAAGCACTCATATTATTGAATAACTAATAGAGTGATGATATCATAAACCTACGGACCACTTTTGTATGAATCACTTGCTAACGATTCGGATGATTCTCTATTGCAGTGTTCTCATAGAGGGTGAAATTACCCAATTTGGGTAGTTTGGGGGTTTCGGAGGGAGGGGGGAGGGTAACGGCGGCCTGCCAGATCACCAAAAGGGGTAATGGAGCACCTTTAGAACCACTGGTCTATTGTATTATGTGGATGATGAAAGCGAGTAAACAATGAGATTATGGTATTATACAATGACACTAGCTATTTCAATAATGATAATAATGAACGTACTGAAAGATCTGATAAATGTGGTGATTCGTTCAGATGCTGATGGGTGGAAGGAAATACGAATTGTCACCAGAAGAGTACATTTTCGCATCGATTCAGATCTTTTTGGATATCATCTACATCTTCTGGATGTTACTTTCTTTGTTTGGATCCAACAAGTAAGTGCGCATAACGTATGTATTTTGAATTTACACCTACGGATTTTCGCAATCCGTTTTCATTTATTCTCGAAGTTTATTTATTCACTATACTCGAACAATAGATTCTTACACTAATTGAGGAATTCTTTCAAAGTTCTTAAGAAATGCATTTTGAAAGCAACACTTGAAAATGTTTCAGTGTATTGTGTGAGACTTGTGATTTTGTATTCCTTTTTCCTTCAGTTTCATTTATACTGTATGAATTCTTAGTTTGTTGTTTCATTGTTTCATTCTTGTTTTTTCCTCTCGAATTCAGCGAAAACATTTCGACTTTATTTAGTTGAAGTGAATTTAGAATCGTTTCCTGAAATGTTTATTTCAAATCATTTGAGACATCAGTCGCCTGTTTCGATTCAAATCATTTTTGAAGTATCTTCATTTATTTAAGTTTTCTTCCTCATTCATTTCACTCGGATCGGAAATATCTTTTGTTTTTGTTTTTGATGATTCAGTAATGATTATTTGTGCATTTGACTGCGTGTTTCTTTTGAAACATTTAGTACTGTTATGATATTGCATTAATTAAGTTCTATTTTGTTTCATTGGGTTTGTGTCGACGTGAATAACTTGAAATGTTCCATCTATTCACGTCGATGTCTTCAACTTCACTATCGTTTCGTTAATTTATACTGAATTTTGTGTGTGTGTTCTTCGATGATTTCGTTGAATTTTTTGTTGTTTTCATTTGCCATTTTGCTCGTTTTGTTGTTTTTGTGTGAAGTGAATGGAACGGGAAATTGTGATTGTTATTTTCCTGCCGAATAATATTCCTCATATGTGCACACATTGCTTTTTTTTGCAGTCATTTGTTGTTCTGTTTGCTTGTGTGCAATTTATACAGAACATTTTCATAGAATAGAGAAGGATCGAAAAATCTTGTTCTTTCTTCGGTAAACGTCAACAAAAGTTTAAAAAACATTTCGCATGTCATGAAAAAGTCGTCAGTGTTTTAGATGCTTAAGTGTCCAATAAAAAAACATCTTTTTGAGTGTCCAATAAATGTCCAATAAAAAATTGAGTGTCCAATAAAAAAACATCTTTTTGCAATGTTCTCTGTGAAACATTCATTCGAAGACGATAATTTCACTGCATAATTAGAAGAATACAGAATGAATGAATCGTTCACGGAACGGTAAAATATATCAGTGAGACGTTGCAATGACTTGTAAAGCATTGCGATATGTTAATTTCTTTTCAGGAATTGAATGAATCTCTGAATTCTTCAATCAACGAATTCAATACGATTATTGAATCTAACTGACTGAATTAATTAAACATTGAGGCATAATTGTCGTTGTTGTTGTGTTATTGTCTTATTATTGTCACTGAAAAAGGCGAAGAACTGCTGTCATTCAGTTGCCTACGAACAGCGACGATAGTATTTTCGATGAGAGGTTGATATGGTGTTAATCAGTGGTTTTTTTTTTCGGCTTACTGTCATTGAGTGAACATATTTTTGATCAAGATTTTCAGTCGTTTTGATTTCACGATATATGTCAAAATTTATTGTGTTATCACTATTATTTTATGGTCTTCATCATGATGTGTCGTGTTGCGCTATCCCTTTGTATGATGCATTTCGCTAGTCTACACGGATTTTTCTGTAAAGAAATACTTAAGTTCATTGCGTTTATCAATTTTAATTTGCTACTCAATGGAGCATCTTTTTTTCCATTGTTCATTCTCTATTGAAAAGTGCTTCGGTATCAGTTGTTCATTCATATTGGCTTATTTTTTTAAATTTGAGAAAATGGCGATTGTATCATACAGCTGTGTCATGTATCATATTTATAATTCACATATAATTTCTGATTGCTTTGATGAAATTGTCACGTTTCAATTGTTTCATATTCTGTTGCGAATTTGCCATGTCACTGATTGATTCGGTGTGATCTGACGGTTCCATTTATTGTTTTGTTCTGAATATCCGCGATGAATACTCTAATCGGACTGATTTTGTTAAGTATTTTTCAGATTTTTTAATGACAAGAAGACTGTTTGATGAAGATTCATTCCTTGGTTTCATTTGATTTTCATCTGAATTTGTTTTCAGCAACTAAACAGAGCGCCATCACAGTTTTTGATATCAGTGCAGCAGTGCAAGATCTACTTTAACGATGATGGAGTGACACCACTAAGAAGGCGATAAAAATCGACCGTTTGCAACTTTCGTTTCCGGAGTGATTCGTTTTACGACAGTGATTTAGATTAGTGAATTGGGCGACTGAAGAGTTCTCTTGTGTAATGCGTTTGTGTATATTTTGTGTGAAAAAGTGTTGTGAATGAACCACTCTGATTGTTCATTACATAAGCAAACAGCGATGACGATCAAGAAAGTGTTTTTTGAATTTCGAAAGTGATTAAATCTGGAAAGAGATGAATAACTGAGTAAATAAACTGAGATTGATTCAGTGAATTTTTGCGTATATTTTGTCGGTTTTTTAATGATTTCACTATCTCATTTCCCTAAACAATTTTTATTTCGATGGTTTTGAAAATATTGTCGTTGTGTGATCGCTTCGATTACTGTATGTATTAATGTTATATGGTTATTGGCGCTTTTCAACGTTATTACTCGTGATTAAGTATCGTTTCGTTTGTATGAGATATTCGCGATGAATATTCCAATCGAATATAATTGTGTGTTCATCCGTTGTGTAAGTTACGTGTTTCTTCTTGAACTGTCCGTGTATCGTCTTCATTTATCAGTTTTGTTTTTAAGTTGTGAATTGTCACCATTTTTAATCATCTTCTCATTTTATCAAAATATATTTCAAAGCTAAAAAGGATCGATCGCATTGTAGAATCGAAATACGTAATAAAAACCGAAACGCTAAGACTGTTTAAATCCTCAGGAAATTAATTAGTTTTCTGAAGACTTTTTGCCGACTCGTAGAAGTCCACAAAAAGTTTACACACTTTGCCGAATTGACATTACACGGTGGATGAGTTTATCTTCCACGTTCAGTGAATTAATAAGATTTGGTTTGTTCTTGCGTGCGTAAATAAAGTTAACAATTCAAAAACGCTCATCAGGCGTTCAAAACATCCATAATGTACAGTCTTCTTTACGTGTGCAGCACATCACGGATTCTTTCTGGACTTCGTGAAAAGCCACTCAAGATTTTGTACTATTGGTCAATATTTGAAAAACCATTACCTTCTTCTGTCTATATTTGTCTATGAGTTGCATTATTTTTTCTTATTTATGAGTAATGTATTGTGTTCACTCCGTCAACATAAAAAGTTTCAAAATACATCTCGTTCTAATGCAATTCCAATAACACAACTCCATCACTAACGCTGTTCTCCGACTTATCACCACTGTTATTATTTTTATTATTATCACTATAATTATTATAATATAATCACAATGCACAGAATGGAAACAATGAGACGACTCACCAACGAACACACAAGCGACATGACAAATGGAAAGAAACAGTTTGAACAGAAAAAGAAAAACAAAGCATTCAGGAGCAGCCAAACAATGAAAGCAACATTCAGAATTCAGAATACATCTGATGAAGCCACTACAGGAAAATTATATCTATGTAACCATCGAATCTGGCACTCAGATATCCTATATCACAATTTCCACTGTTTACAATTAACCATCAGTTTTAGTTCCCTTTGGCGACGAAAACAAACCCTATGCATATCACATCTCATAGTAAAGTTTCACATGAATACATACAATTCCACTGATCTCATTTCCTGTGGCACAACGAAAGTATTCCAAATTAAAGACCATCTCGGACCACTTAAATCGTGAGTGTTATAACAGCAAAACACCGACGAATTTGAAACTAATTCAATCAATACGTTAAAAAAACAAAAAACAATACAAAACATCAAACAATTACTGACTGCAACACTCAGTCTAATATGCATATTCAACAGAAACAAATGCGTTTCGTTCCATCAAAACATAACACAATACAACTCTTTTCACTAAAATACTTACTATTTACAAATAATTCCCAATTCTCAGTGAACATTCCAAAACAAAAGCGACAAGAACAAAATTAAGATTACGAGCTTTATCCTAATTGTAAGACTTTGTACTCATTACGTTGCTAACTTATATCATAATAGAGTTTCCACATCCACTCAATCCAATCCATTCTTTACCCTTCGAATGAACGGCGTCAAGTTCAAGGGTAGAAGAGTATTTGCGGGATTTGACCACCCTGAACACCTGTACCGTTCTTACTGTCCGCGGATGGCGTGAAGAAGAAGTTCACCACTTCATCACCATCTTGCTTCGAGCCTGCTCCAGAAGCGGTGTTCATCGACGATCTTCTCCCGTGATAATTTATCTCAACAACAACCTCAGACATTCCCTGAAATACCAATTTATCACTCATTTCATTCAAAACTTATCACAAATTCACAAAAATCCTCAACAAACCATTTCATCAATCTCCAATTTCTAACCAATCACATCAAAAAGTTCACACCTCCAAACTCTAATAACCTAAACACAACGCATATTCACTCACCTCTTGTCCAAAATGACTCAGCTGACCCTCCATTGTAACCGATGCCGTATACTGTATATCAGGATCAATCTGAAAAGTTGAAAACAAATATAAAGAAATTCAAACATAAAAGGTACACTTGACAAATTCAAAGTTACACTCTAACTTACTAAATGCAATCGAAATGTAAAAATGCAATCTATCCAATTTGTTATAAGATGACATGATGCAAACAATATATATGATTAAACCTACTTGAACGGGGTGATTGAACAACAGTGGCTGTGGTTCTGGAAATCCCGATGAATACAACGGGCCTTGCATCGTTGCTAACACTTCATGACCCTTCTTCAACTCCATTTTCACCTGACAGTATCATCTCACAATTAATTTCTTGACAAAACCAATTATAAAATTAACACAAGCTTTGAAAAACATCTTATGCAATCACACATAAAATGAAGCATAATGCAAAACGAAAAAATAATGAAGCAAAACATTCGAACAATCAAACTAATTTCCGTACACTGTAACGCGACTGCCCACTGCTGCTTCCATACAAGCCGTAACCAGCAACGAAGATTCGTCGATCCACAATAAACTGAATACTATCACATCGACCACGATATCGCCATTGATTTGTTCTACAACATAAAATGTTCAAACTGATGGAAACTTTTTTGAACCTATTCCTAAAGAGAACGAACCAACTGATTGACTGACCCTTGAAGAACGGTATGGAATCGTGAACAAATTTGCAGTGGCAATCCATTACGAGGCTCCACCGGAAACTGCAGACGTGGTTTCTCCTCAGCCGCAAAATGCAAGAAGATATTATTTGTTTCCTGAAATACACACCTGAATTGACCACCATATTACGGCGCCGCGCTTCTTCACATAACCTCAAAATGCCAACAAAAATAACCGCACTTCAAATAAAGAAACCGCACAAAACACTACCTGACAACTCAACAGCTCTGATTTCACCACACAATTCGCAAACTCATTGATAGTCATCACCGGGAAACGAATATGGTAGAAGGCATCGCTCAACATATGACGAATATTCATCGCATTCAATTCCAAATTGCGTCTGAATGTATGAAATTTTACAATAAATTCAAACGGAAAAAAAAACAAACAACTAGGCATTTAATCATCAAACTGAAATGAGACCCCTTGAGATCACATCCATAAACAATCAAACAACGAACAAGATTATCCAATAATAAACAAATAAACGAAAGGATAACAGCTAACCGAACACATTCAGCTTTGGCCCACTCCACAGATGCTTCGAACACGGTTCGTTCATGAATGATCAATGTTTCACGTGAGATGATCTGCTCAAACAACTGATAGTCAATGTCAACAAAACCTTTCGATCGCAGCACACACTCCGCATTTGCATCCACCAATTCCCAACATCTTAAAATTAACATTTTATTCATTATTCATTCAAATCACCACCTATATGACGCTTAGTAACGAAATAATCTTACAATCAAAAGACACAATCAATAATTCAATTGAACGACAGCAAAATCTGCTCGAAAAATTCTATATTACTTCGTAAAATTCTCATGAAATCAGCTGTTCATCTTAGAGAATGCAACATAAACGCCCTTTCCTTACCACCTAACATGTATTATGAAAAAGAAAGCATTTGAGTTAGATCTCTCCTTAACTTCCTCAAAAACATGGAGTGGAACGATCAAGAACAAAACCACAAAACAAATGACACAACAAACGGAAACAAACGAACGAACGTACCGCTTAATGAGTTCCTGCTCTTCAAAAAGTGTCACTTGCGAGAGCAATAAGCAGACATTATCTGCGCTAAGGTTTGCCTCCAGAAACGTGACCACAGCTCGAGTCAAATAATGAATGAAATATTTCTTCGCTGCATACAGAAGGCACAGCGCATATTCGGCCTTAATCTCCACCTCATCCGTATACAAATATCTGCAATACTCATCACTTCTATCCGTCAGCGCAATGACACAATAAGAAAATTTTCTAACGATATCAGTCGAAGCTCACAATCCATATTTCAAATCATCATGAATATCAAACCGCCAAAAATATTCCCCACACCCCCTCATATACAGCCACGCATCTCAATTGCAATTCCACTCACTTCAACAAAATTTTGAACGCAATCGGCTCAACGTCGGGTATTTCGATTTCGGTTTTCTTCTCGAAACCTCCATGGAACATCGCACTGAATATTCGTGATGCTATCGATAGTACATACGAATGTGCAGGAATGCGTTCGCGATCCTTCAATGCATCATACAATCAATACACAAATCAAAACAACAACAATCGTCAATAAATCCTTCCAGCAATCAAACCAAGAAATCAATCGCAACAGTCCCATCAAACACCTCACCTCCTCACTGCCCACTATAAACACCACATCGGCTAACCAATCGTTCAAATACATCGAGGCCACTCGTTCGCGAACTGTCGCTTTGAAATCCGAATCGGTCACGTAGACTGGTGCTAAATTCAAACTGTTCAGTGCACATTCCAATATCATCTTCTTTCGACGAATGATTCAAATGAATCGTCAATCGTCAACATTAATAACATTAAACCAGCTTCATTAAATTAATTAATGTTTTTATCTGCTCATACGAAAACATTAATAAGCAAATAGAACAAAAATATAATAAAAGATGTGTTGATCAACTGGTCTTGCGGCGAAACCTGTTCTACGCTGATCTCAGCTCATGACCGGTTCTCCATTAGGATGCATGCATGGTGGGATGGATAAACAGATAAAGAGCACTGATGGAAATAGTGTTGTTATTAATCTTATTAAACAAATGGACATCTTATCAGCTACATAAAAAATGAATGAATTTTCCCAACCCACTCTTATTTCAACCGATCATTCAATTGGGATAATGCTAACAGATTCAAATGTTGAAATCAAAACAACCGGTGAAACTTAAATGCCTTAAAAAATATCAGTGAGATTTTACGTTAAAACATAAACAATTGGGGACACACTGATACCCTAAATATATCAGCAATAACGTACGTCGTTTCTTTCTGATCGGTCTTGAGAGTGTGCCCCCAACCGGAATCACCGTACTATTACCAGCACCACTTCGGTCACGTCGACATCCTCCGATATTATTAATGCTGCTACTGCCAGACGCACCTGCACCATTATTCACATACGGCGATATCGTCTTTGATACTTCCAAGTTATCTGTTATAACCTAAAATGGAACGGAATCAATGAATTTAACGAAAGAATTTCGCTGGATGCATTCACACATATGAAGAGCTTATATGGACTACTAGAATTTTCGATCTAAACTGCAGTTCAGGCGAACCTGTTGATTCGTGCCTGCAGCATCTGAGCATATTCGAAGTGAATTGCTGAATCCGGACAGAGAAGACTGAGGACTTGGTGGATCAGGGTACTGTTGATTTGTTGCTGACGGTGATAGGGTATCATCGATTGGAAGTAATTCGGGACCTTGATTTGCTGGAATAACAGAGAGTTTAGAATCACCTTGTGAAGACACTTAATAGAATTCTTGAACTGCAATAAAAATGTAAAGATTGCTTGAAAATTGGAATAAGAATGTGAAAACATATCCCATTAAAACAAGCAAAAAAACTCTGAAGATACTCGTAAGTGAGAAAGATTCTCTTTGAAATGAAGAATTTTATCATCAGAAAAAGCAATTAACCGGAAGAGGTTGATCTCGACGAATGATGCTGTTGTTGGTCGCTCATGACTTAGGGACGGTAAGAAGTGGATTGGATGATAATAAATTACAGAAAAGAATACAGCAAATGAACATTCGCTCTCCTATTGTTCTGTTGATAATAACAACATATAGGTAGACATAAAGCTGAAATCTTGGATATGTCCAATCAACAATAAACACTGATTACGATCATTCATATCATATCACATCAATATGTATATAACAAGCAATCTGAAGTAGCATATATGATTATTGACTGCGGTTAAGGGTAGGTAATATTGCATTCGTATATCTAAGCTTGTAAAGACATCAAATTGTTGTTGATGAATAATAGCAGCAATACGATTTGAACAGTGATAGCTTCATCGATTCATCAATGATATCGCAGTCATTTTGATGAATCTAACTGGATAATGATTCGAGAATTCAGAAATCCTCTTCGTCATCTTCATCACTGAAATACATCAGATTCCCGATCGCTCCCGAATGACTCTCTCTGACAGCCTTTGTTGGTATCGACGAGTTATTTGCACGACTCGAACAACCGCCTGCGAGCTGTTCCGTTATACACTTCCGTTTACTTGCATTCAACAAGCCGTTACTCACGCCATTATTGTTAACACCAACAATATGACGTTTCATTCGTTTCTTCATCGCTTTCGCTTCTTTATCATCTGTTGCACGCAAACGATACGCACATTTAAATTCTTGCACAATTGGATAAATGAGTTCAATGGAACGCATCACATCCAGTTCAGAGACTGCACCCGTCACTGTGATACTACCCGTTGTGTGGATACGAAGTGTGGCTTTCGGATCGGCGCATCGCCACACGAGACCCACCGATAGCTCTGGTTCGTACTCGGATTCGCTCGGGTACTTCTGTGCCAGTTCTTCGATTCGAATTCCAAACGGCATTTTACATGTGGCCAATACATTGCACACACGATAGTTGCGCATTCGAATGGAATATCGTGTTTTCAAAAGACTGCGCTGCAGCATTCTGGCCACCCCTCGTGCGGCTCGTTTACATTCCGCTTCAGAACGGCACCCAACCAAATAAACCTTTCCGGAGCTGTAGATTTTGGCGAAACATGATGGGTTCCGTTTCTGTTTCAGCAGTACACCACGTCCTCGATCGAACGTCACCGCCGATGAGTTGAGTGCAACTTGCCGTAAATCAATGTGGAATGGAAGGGTATAACTACAGACAACATTACGGATTTGAATATCAATATCGCTGCTTTGATCGTTCGATGCGGACGATGAAGAGGGCTGAAGTTCAGTGGAAATTGGATTTAAAGCCTCGTTTGGATGATTCGATTGATTGATCACTGAGGAAGACATGACTGCATTTGAAATGGGATCATCAGTGGCACCGCACTGAAGAGCATTTGTTGCTGATCGTGGATTATTTGCATCGTCAAGCTCTCTTAGCGGTATACTCAAATAAAATGAGCTGCTGTTGTTACTGTTATGAATGTCATTGTTATTGTTGCTTGTTGGATTATTATTACAATCATTAACATGGCTATAATTGAAATATGCACTAGATGTATTTGGCGTATCGTTTGGTTCAATAATTTGGTTGTTTGATTGAGAATGCGACGGAGTTGGTGCTGATGACGAGGGGGTACCCTCAAATGAGCTCTGTGCGGAATCAGAATAAGACCGTCGCATTGTTGAATTTATGTGACGGTGGCGATTGCAATACTACTTTAACACCATTCACGGCAGTTCTTTAACACCATCAAGCAATCAGTGTGTCCACCGCCTAGAAATGCGGTCGTTTCTTTAGTATTCATCAACCGAAAAAAGTTAGACAATTGTACGACGAACGTCGATAGGTGATCATTCATTGTTGCAGTGATTAAAATGTTATAGAGTGTGATGAGATATAACAGACTGATCATTAATGAAACATCAACTGATTGTGAGAATTACATCAATTAAATAAAAACATCAAGTTGATCAATTGAATGACCGACTAAAGTGAATGAACATTCGATAATCTGAGGTGATATTTGGCGATTTGCGATAGTCAATTCAATTGAAAATTAGTCAGTTTCTCATTGACTTACAAATTTGATTCAACCATCATCGAAACTAGCGATAACAATGATGTCTTTTAATGATCGGGCTGATAGACATTTGGATATGAATAATAATAATCAGTGCAAATGATAAATACTTTCTAACTGGTTAAGATGATGGCGAAACGATATTATGAATACAAGCAAATAATGTTTCGTCGTGCTGTATGAATCAGATCCAACGGTATCGTGGTAACCAGGTTTCGCTTAGAGCATCATCCTCATCAGATAAGGTAACACAGCAACAACGAAAACGAAGATGGCTCGTCAGCATGCGAAAAAACAAGAACACTTGAGCGAACAATGCACTGCACTCAACAAATCCATTAAATTTATTCATTTATATACCACTCATCTACTTGTCTAAAATCACCGCTGTGGAAATTTATCATACGAATAATGCTGGTCTTGCATATGATAATTTTGGTGAAAAAAATATAATAAAGTAATTTCAAGATTTGCACACACCATTGAATTTGCACAGTTAACATGATCGATTGAGTGGATTTGGCATCCTATCAACGTCGAGTTGCCGATAGCAACAACCACTACGCCAAATTTCATACAGTCACGATTTCCAGGCACTAACCACGTTTCAAATCATTTTTGTGAGCATCTCAAAGGTTTTCGATAGGTCCAAACAAAGGAAGACACAACAAATTTGAGCCCCGCTCATGGATCCCATAGAAACACCGGCATTTCATGTACAGCATATCAACAACGGATGTGTATCGCACAAATCTGCACAGCGTCTAAAACGCCAATGCTCATTGTGATATCACATGTATATGTTGAGAAACACTTTATATTGTCAGGGAATCCTGAATTCAATAAGTTATCTCGGGTCGTTTTCTGATAAATGCCTTAAAATACATAGCCAACGGGTTTCGGTTTATTTGACGAGCAAGCGATTTTTAAATGACACAATATCTATTCGGTTGACGTGGAAGTATTGGGTTGTAATGCCAACCAACCAACACAACACTAATCATTCAACTACACCACAACTGAGCATATGCATATTTTTCAGCGTTCATTCTACGAGCTAAACTTACTTCATTGAGCGTAGAGACGAATGAAATGTTAAACGTGTCCTCCTGAACACAGAAACGTTCAGCCCTTGTTTTCTTCATCGCATTTGTTCATCATAAACTATATTAGAATGTGTTTTTAATCAAACGATTATTCAGAATAGCCACAAAAAGTGAAATGTTGTAAATTTATGCCACATTCAATTCTTTAATAAACCCTTACGTGGTCGTCATCGTGCTTTGTCTCGTTAAACGATTCTATGAAAATTTTATTCTGCGCTTGTAACCGTGAAAAATCGCTTGTAAAAGTGCGCAGAAAACTCGATGGAGTTTCCCTAGAGCATTCGCGAAAACGTTTTCTTCTGTTTGATAATGAAACTTTGATATTTTTTGGAGAGTTGCAGCGAGTTTCATAATTAAGTATCCACTTCTGTGGTTTCCACAAGTCTCAACGTAACGTTTGAGGATCGTCTCTTGATGAAATATAACGAAAAATTGAGATTTAAAAAATAAATCGTGTTTTTCAGTAAAATGTCAACGTGGGAGGAGTATTTGGCTAACCAGGCCAATATCGATGGCATCCAAATGACCTGGAATATGTGGCCTCATTCTCGTCTCGATGCCCAAAGATTGGTCGTTCCCGTGTCCGTCTTCTTTACTCCTCTCAAGGTGCGGTGCGCTTGCAATGCTCCCCTATCACTCCTCATATTCATCTGTTGACATCTGTTGATTTTAGCAAAATTTCTTTCTAAGACGGATATTTGCATCAACATCGCAGAGTTTTCATGCGAAAATCAAGATCATTTAATAGGCTTTTGATTGTCCTCCTCAAGAAATCTTCCGAAAGTAATTGTTTCCACGAGGGAATAAGTCTTTTCAATTCATATTGCGAATGCAATCCACAATTCCAGTCATGCTGAGTCCAATCAAGAGGAATTTCCGACGGTAATTCTCTATCCAGAGTGGATGGATAATTACTGTCTGCGAAAGCATTGCCGGAGGTTTAGATCTACCTGAGATGAAATCGATTCTTACTTGAATTAGGAGATTGACTCAAATTTATGGTCATCGTTTTCTTTCAAGCTTTTGCAACATCTCGAATCCTGCTGCACAGTTTCGCAGTTGAGATTATCTGAATCACTGAGTATCTCTTTTAAAAAATTTACTATCAAAACTGCATACATACGCAAAAAAACATCATTTCAACAGTGGTGGATATGTCGAGAAATTCTTTCATATGTATCACTCACCATTTCAAAGATAAGACAGATTTATCTTACATTTTCATGTGACCAATATGGATTTTCCGTCAAAAGATACATAACGCACTATGTAAATGTTTGAACATCAATTGAAATGTGTTCAAAGTGACTTTTTCATTCCAATCATATCATTTTCCGCAGCAAAATATTCATGAACCAATGAAAACTTCTCTCAGGAGCGACCTCTGGATCAACCGCAGCAGCCACCGTTAGAATATGATCCTGTCCTATGTCAAAAACAATCATGCAAGGCTATTCTCAATCCGTTATGGTATCTAAATATTTCTTGTAAAAGCAATCTGAGTTCTGATGACAAATTTCGTCCCTATCAGTACAGAATATCATACGATGCGGACTAACGAACAGAAATGGATGCTCTGAAATGGGAAAAATGAATTCGTTGAACTTTGAAATTATTTGCAATGTGAACAAAAAATTGTTTGAAATAACTTGAGTAATGCTTTCTGCTTATCATCAAATGCCTATTGCGGAAAGTGTGAGAAGCTCATCGTAGCGATAATATGCACACAATATTAATATTAACGAATATTCAGTATGGTTGATTATCGAAGTAAAAGTTGGACATGCCCATTCTGTAATCAACGTAATCCTTTCCCACCACACTATGGAATGATCGCTGAAGACAATCGTCCACCTGAGTTGTATCCACAATTCACCACTATTGAATATACTCTCAAAGTTTGTCACTTTATTTCACAATATCCAGTCATTTCACTTGTTCACTCATTTATTCATTGTATCAGAAATAAAACAAAGACGACAAAATTATGTTGATGATTTCAGTTTCGACAATTTCAAGTTAGGTTATTCATTTAACAGTTGGAATTGTTGGATCATCTTTCATTACTAATAGCAGTTCAAAAGCTTCATGAATCACAAAGACATGAATGACACTAGTGATATGAACGTTAACAGTCATAGCAGCAATGATAGTAATAATGGAAGCAGTAATGACTAGACTAGAATTGCAGAAAGCCACCACAATGCCACCGATATTCGTGTTCGTAGTAGACACTTGTATGAGTGCCGAAGAATTGAAAGCGTTGAAAGAATCCATCCAAACTGCACTTTCACTGTTGCCAGCTGATGCCCTTGTTGGTTTGATTACTTTTGGACGTATGGTTGAGTTGCATGAACTCTCGGTTCAGGGCATTTCACGGGCATACGTTTTCAAGGTTTGTTCCTTTGCTCGCATTTCAACCCAGCACATCGATGTGCTGTACATGCAGTCATAACATTGTTATCGTATCAGAACACACTCTTCAACATGATTATAACCATGCCGTTCTATTACGGAATATAGTCTTAACACAGCAGATACGGTCGTCTATGATCATCAAAAGTAACACATTCGAAATCGAGTATGTTTCTATCGATACCTTGGAAATATTTCTAATTCACTGAAGTACATTCTTGGTCATAGAAATAAGCCTTTCCAAATACCGTTCTTGCCCACTGCTGGTCGTGAATGCCCAGATTAAGAAACATTGCTCTGGAAATTGTGCGATGCAAATATACAGTTGTGACCGTTTTGTTCTTATAATATCATCATGAACATGAGGTTGCCGTTCGAAAGTAATCGTTTCTTCATTCGTTCATTCATCATCTTCTAATCTGGCTTCAGTTATCGGTTGTATGACTCAGTTTTGCTAAAGTTCTTCATCAGTGAATAATCTTATCAGTATTATTCACCGAATAGTCTTATCAGTATAACATCGTCGATTTTTTCTTTCTTTTTCGACTGAATACAGGATGATTCAGCTTTTGGTTCACTTCCTTTTATGATTACTCGCACCATAATACGTATGATCCGAACAGATTCGGGCTTTCTTCATATTCGGTCTACAAAGCATAACAATTTACTGGATGTGTACCGATTGAACTCTGCTCCAAACAGTCATGTTCACAATTCGTGACAGCATTTGCAGAATGTGTGTTCGTTCGTGTTGGGATAAGATAACAGTAATAACAACAACAACAAATGTTTTATTCAAATCAATAACGTTTTGGTAATGATAACGATAACGAAACAAAACGGGAATCCTAAAGATTCAATCCTTATTAATAGCTGTTATTTACTGTTGAATATCGCATAGATATGTTGAGATGATATGCTGATATATCATAACTGATATTTAAAACCTTGGCTATTATGAGGTTAATACCAGACAAGGCTTGTGCCGGGATCATTTTAATTTTATGATTGCAATTTGGTAAGACATTATAATAGTTTGTTGCATTTGATAACATCGTATCAGTTGAAGCGTAATATGTGAATTCACAAATAATCATTAATTGGTCTGCTCGTTTCGTTGGACAATCTCATAATGGTAATATTGAATTATGTAGAAGAGGTGTATGAGTAACTGATAGTGAGTGTAGAGGAGTACAGTTGAAAATTTATAAAACTGATATATTTCGATGATTTGTTATCAACATAATACATTTATACATTCATGCAACGGATTGTATACTTAGGTTTCGTTTGATGGGATAATCGAATGAAAATTTCTGACATTATTTCCATTAACGACGTCTTCCCATAACGATTGTTCCACCAATACGCCTGTATCGTTTCATTTTTGGTTTTGCTTCATCCATCTAAAATATTTGTTTATTTCATGTCTGGATTCTATCTGATTTCATGTCTAAATTCATAAGCAACCAATACACTAATAAATCAGTGCCGTATCCATTAGTTGTTATGGGTATTACGCTGATTTGTTGTCTAATGTGTTCCAGCAGAAAGGATGAATTTTTGAACGAATGTGGTCTGATTCAATTAGTGTTGTTAACGATCACTACATTAGTGTCATCACTGGCAATATTATCAATTACAGTAGCTGTAATCTAAAGAACCATAGTGATATTAAATTGAAGATGTGTTTATCAATCCTGAATGATGCAAACGATAAAAATTCTTACCACTCCGTAGGCTTCCTCAGATTGCCTCTGATTCTGCTCTTTGAAAGCGTCATCCATAGGCTCAGCAAGAATCCAACTATTTCCATCGAATGGATCCACTGAGAACGGACTTATATATGAAGCATCCAAATAAATTCCGTTGCAGAACAAATTTTTGTTATTAGCAGCAAAGAGATTAAATATTGTCATTATAGCAAGTGTCAAGCTTATTAAGGACATTTTCAACGTTATTATTTCGTTCGGGACCTGAAACAATAGGTCATTGTTTTGAGGCTTCACGTAGATTTAGAGTAGAATCTGGTAACCGTGATAATAGCAATAATGATAGCAATCGACAGTCAATTATAGGAATATGACAAAATCATTAACAGTTCAAAGCAGAGACTCGTAATTGCTTCATTTGCTAATTGAGCAATGAATAATGAATTAATGAAAGTATTTTCCATGTTGGATTAAACCATTCACGTTGTAGTGTTGTACAGCAGCTCAACGTCGAGAAGTATCGCAATTGTTAAAAAGATTTCTTAAGCTATTCCAGATATCACATTTGTGATATTATAATAAACTCAGTATTTGCATTGATGTAGTTTGTTATGTGAGTTATATGGTTCATCTGGGGTTATAAGAAATGTTATTTGCTGATGAAGATGAGAAGTTCAATGGAATAGCGGGATATGTAGATTTCATTCAAACGGGTATTACGCTGATTTGTTAATATTGTCGAATGTGTTCCATAGAAAGGACGAATTTTTGAAAGAATGTGGTCTGATTCAATTAGTGTAGTTAACGATTACTACATTAGTATCATCAGTGGCAGTATTATCAGTTACAGTAGTTGTAATCTAAAGAACCATACTAATATTAAGTTGAAGATCTGTTTATCAATCCTGAATGATGCAAACGATAAAAATACGCAATTATATAAATTCGGAATTTTTTTGTTCATAATCAAATTGATTTTTCAATCATTTATATGAAATATAAGCTGAAAAAAATGAAGCAGAATAGGAAAACACAACGAGGACTTTGAAAAAAACAAATTATAAACAATGCAAAACTTTACTGATGATAGGATTCAGTCTAGCCGTAAATTTAAGTCTTCAGTTCAATATTGTGACTCCATCTGCATGTCTGTTCAGTTATTGTATAAGATAATCTAGAATATTTTTTATGAAATTCAAATTGTATCTTCTATGTGATAAGGTTTTTGGAATGGGAGGTGAGAAGTTGATTAACTCAAGACTGAATCTAATTCAGGCAGACTGAAACAAAGCAAGGATATTAGAACGAGGTTTGCAAAGAGTCTTTCTTAAAAATTCTCGAACTGACGTATAACAACCATTTTTGTCATTATTATCAGAAATCCAGTTCAATTGGAAAAATAAAGTAGAGTGTCGATTAGAAAACATCTGCAGATATATCACAATTTGTGCAAATGGAAAACGAATGCACATCCACAAAAATTCATAACTCTAACGTCAATGTAATCATTAATTTTTCATAATCATTCACGGATTCAGTTTGGTTGAGTTCACTTCAATAATTCTTGCTTCCATATGTTGACCTAATCAACTAAAAGCTTTCGTTCAATTCACAGAGGTCTTTTTCGGAACATTTTATTTGTTGTTCTAGAAACGGACTTTTCAGCAATTACTACCAATAATATTGTGCATATGAGTGCGCAATGATGTGTAAAACGTTGAATTGGTGGAGAATTCGGCCATTTCTAAATGGCTTCAGTTGATTGTCTCAAATGCATCACACTTGACTAGACCTGAAACTGACTAAATGTTCGACGACATTACAATAGCGATTGATGCAATCCGGTCGACAAGTAACATTACTCGTTTGCTCCAGATCAATGAGATTCCCGAAATAGCACTACAGTCACTGTAAAGATTACGAACAATAAGGAGATCATCAAATCCTTATGGAAATGTCTATCAGAATTCACATGAAATGCCTATCAGAATCATAATAAAACAATTTTAGAATATAAGTTCCATTCGCGAAAATTTTTTCATCCAAGATATATATCCATCCGTATCGGTTATCTCGACCAGCGTACGGTCGTGTTGATTGAGAAACTCGAGCTGCGAGATTGAGATCTGATTGCAAAACGAACAATTGCGACAGTCGGTCGATGCCCTGAAATATTTGAGGCGTTTCCACACGATGAGACCTCATGAAGCCGCGCCTCCATCGTGATAATTTTTAAAATTTTATTTGTAAACTACAATTCCATAATGACACATGTTTATGGTGATTTTTTATGTTGCAATTTTCTCGTCGTTGCTCTGATTTCTCGTCACGCGATAGGCTAATCCGAAAGTATTATATTAGCTGAAATGATTTGGATAATTGTGTGATTTCATGAAATAATAATAAGAGTCGAGAACAATATGGGATGCGTAGAGTGCAATCTTTTGATTAGGGTCACATAGCGAATGAATTATGCAAAGTGAAATGGATGATGTTTCTGTTATAATGGACGACATATTATGTCGTGAGTTCAGTATAAAAGTTTTCTGAAGAAATGGTGAAAGGCAAATCCAAAATAACCGAAGGAAGCAAATAACTGAAAAATTATGAATAAATTTCGAATAAGTTGAGATTCTAGAGTGACGACGAAAATTCCACCGATGATACCGACGACATTTTTGCTGAAATTATTGCGTTTCTGATAATCGAGTGAAAATGTTACTTCCATGTAAGGCAGATAGCAAATATTTCCAAAACGCCTAATTTTCAAAGTAAATATGCGTAGGTAGGATAATGATTGAACAATTTTTTAATTTTCAATCGAATAATCCGCTGCCGTACGAATTTATTAGCGAATTGAACGAATTGCGCTGATCATCGATGGGTTATTAGGTCAACAGTGAAAATAAATGATGGCAGACATTCGGATAAATACTAAAATATTGTTTGATGATATCGTATTCGTAAGCCAAAAATGTTATTGAGTGGTATTATCGTATTTTATGATGAGAATAATCACTGACTGGGTTAATAGTCTCGTTGATCTGATGCTTGTAATAATAAGTGTATAACATTATGTAGAATGCACTGAAGGCTTTAAGTTTTATTATTGTTAACAGTAAGTATAATAATCATACTCATAACAATTACAATGATAACATTTAACATGGTATGCTGAGAGATATACTGTAATGTGGGTGATTTGAGTCAGATAATGCAGTAATTTAGCGTGGGCAATTTTTTTGCGTGATGTGGATGAAATTTTGTCAGATAGTCAACAATTGAGCGCATTTATTAGTGCACATAATTGATGATATCAATTTGTGAGATGAGTGCTACTGGTACATTCCATTTGTATTTATTGTTTTGTGGAATGGACCGATGGATTGTTGATGGATGAATGAATGGATTCGTGTCGGCCGAATTACATCCGAGAGATTTCCTCTAATGGAAATGACGTTATCACATTAGCAGTAATTACACACTGTGTTTACGATCGTTTGTTTCGTTATTTTGTTTGTTTTTTTGGAATATTTAACAACTGTAGTTAATTAAGAAATGAAATTAAGAAATCCATGTCGTCATTAAGAAATGAAATTTCGTCAGTACACAAAACTAAGCGAAGTGAAATTTCAACATATGACAGTGGATATTTACAAGAAACATGATGAATCAACGAGTTGGTATTCTGGAATAAAAGTGGTAACCTGATATAAAATACCATTCTTTCTCAATTACTTTGTAGTGATGTATAGCGTAGTGATTTTGGAGCTGTCAAAGAGTCTGAATTAAAATATTTTTATTTGTGTCGGATATAAATGGGAGTTGGAAGCAGAAGAAGACATTGTTGCTTAGAACTGAAAAGATAGAATTCCAGTTGTTGCTTTCTTATCTTCATGTGGACGAGAATTCTGCTGTTGCGATATTTATTCGATGGTTTTCGTCCTGCATTGAGAGTAATATGCTGACTGAATTATTCTATGAAAACAAGTGATGTTTAATTTGAGTGATTCGAAAAGAAGTCATTGGAAATGTTTCGCTAAATGCACATCTAGAACGTCTAGTATCGTATAATTTTATGACTTAAGAAGCTAAACGATAGCTTTCTGCTGAGAATGATCCATGTTTGTGTGAGTAATGCTAACAATCCTAGCGTACAACGAAATATCTGGATGAATTCCATTGTGTTTCAATTATTCGAAGTTCATTCCGAGAAGCATTCGAAGAACACCTTGATCACATCGTCATCATATCACCAGTACCGTGAAAAAGGAACTGCTGTGTTCTCGAGTGTGATACGATGCGTTGAAGAGACGATTGACTAATGACGTTTAAACACACAATATTCGACAACAATGAATGTAACAAGCAATTTAGCAGATATGATATATGAAAGATGCAAGATAGATTATGTGATATACATTACAAAAGTCTATAATTTCAATACAGTCATGAATAAGATAAAGTGCATAGATATTGGATTAAGAATCCATCATGAGATAATCGTGAATAAGGTAATTCACGACAACCAGATTTGTACTCGGCAGCGTTCTGTGGAGAGATGGGTCATAGTTAAGCAAATAAAAGCAAATAAACAGGACGAGTGCATTTAGGGTACCAAGGAGGTGACGCAAAAGCAGTTGAAAGATATCATTTCGATCAATATTGGCTCGGCTGGTTCCCATGATCATTCGGGTGCACAGAACAGACCGGCTGGACAACCGGGCGCAATGCCTGGCGCCGGAGGTCCAACACCAGTCGCGGGAATGCCACCGCAGCAGAGACCGCCATTCTCGGCCGGTCCGGGAGGCGCACAAATGCCTGGTGGCGGTCAGCAGATGCCCGGAAGCCCAGGAGCGCAACACTCTCAGCTACCTTACAATAAGTTCATTCAGGTAGGTAAATTTTTGATGACAATTTTCGATTCGAAACCTCAGCCGAAGGCGATGACATTGAACTGATTGAATGAAATCTGCATGGATGCAGATTTTGTTGTCGAATCAATGCGAACCACTTCAATAGAACGATTTATACTCACCACATACAAACCTTTAAAATCTTGAACACAAATTTATGCAAATAATTTGTCTCGAAATGGAATTCTATTGATATGTTAATGAGGAAACTTCAGCCGATCAATGATTGTGATCAATCGATAAACGATTTGATCGAGCAAATCCAACCGGATCGTTGGCCTGTTCCACAGGGACACCGTCCAATTCGTGCCACTGGAAGCGCACTTGCCGTCGCCGTCACTCTCCTTGAGGTCTTTTTTTCTGATCTCGTTTGATGCATCATTGCTCCAAGTCTTAAGTTTTTAATGGAGTGAACTTGAGAAATAGTCAAAATTCATGAACTGCCTTGAAATCGCTGGAGTGATATCCATCAGCCATAACGCATGCAAAACTCTGATCGAGTGCTTCTTTGCAGGTATGCTTTCCGAACACAGGAGCTCGCATAATGACATTTATCGGAGGAGCATGCACACACGGTCCTGGCTCAGTTGTGGGCGAAGAGCTGAAGAATCCGATTCGATCATGGCATACAATCAAAGAGGATAACGCTCCCTATATGAAAAAAGTTGGCCTTGATTCGCTGATTTGCTTGACTCTGATAGAATTCCCCTCAATACATATTCTCTTAGATCTGTCGTCTTGGAACAGTCTTATTCTGACATCGACATTCAGCACTTATTAATTCATTGAAATCCTTTTCATTCGATATCAAACTTTTGGAGTATCGTATTAATTTGTGCGATTATCGTTGACTAACACAAAAATTCCGTTTTATTTTGATTATCAAGGATGTCATTTTATCGCATTTGAATGCGGAACAGTAAGTTGTTTTTGCCATCGCTTCTAAGAAATAATCTTGTCAGGCGACGAAATTCTACGATGGATTGGGTGCACGTGCTGTGAAGAATGGTCACGTTATTGATATCTATTCTTGTGCTCTCGATCAAACTGGACTGAACGAAATGCGTGCTTGTTTCAATACAACAGCTGGTACGGTTTTGTCTCTGACAACATATGAGCAAGATCTAGTCTCATAAGCTCGCTTTCTTCAAACAATATTCTGTTTGCTCTTTAAGATGCATCTTGAAAGTAAACTTTTAATATTCGGGTTTGTCAAGCAGTAAGCAAAAAGTTGATTATCTTAAGAAATTTCGTCAAAATGCGATGCCAATCATGATTAACGAAATGTTGTTTAATGATTTAACGTTCATTCAGGTAATGTTGTGATGGGTGACAGTTTCAATTCGTCGCTTTTCAAGCAAACCTATCAGCGTGTCTTCGAAAAGGATGCGTCTGGAAGTCTAAAAATGGGATTCAACGCCACAATGGAGGTATGAGCTTTATCGTTGAATCGCTCGCGTCGCTCATTGTTAGCGTTTTTGTTGAGCTTCGCGATCAAAATCTTTAATCTATTCGTGGGTCAGACGAAGTTTATGTCTTGGTATTAGTTGAAATGAAGACAGCAAACAATTTATTCCAATGAATCGCACATAAATATTCGAATAATTTCATTTCTCGAATTGTTTTTATTGCAATTGTCTGGAGGGTGATCCTCCAGATTAGTTGATTGTTCCTGAAGTGGTTGTTTGACGGAATTTCATTCAACAGAATAGAAGATGATTGTTGATCTTTTATTTTCAGGTGAAAGTAGGGGGTGGTTTGAAAGTGGAAGGTATGTTAGGATGTTGTGCGAATGCAAACGTGAAGAATGCATCCGTATCGGATAATGAAATGGGTATCGGAGGTACGTGTCAGTGGAAGTTTTGTGCATTGTCACCGAAAGCAACTGTTGCCGTTTTGCTGGAAATTGTGGCTCAGGTGTGTGCGAATGCTTCCTTCAACTTCGACTAAGTCTTGCGTTCAGTTTTTGAAGCTGATTCTGAATCAGCTATTTGGCGTACAGTTTTTCATTTTGATTCCTATAGGTATGGAGGAATTTTTCTGTTCCGTTTCATTCTAATGAATGTGTTGAATATTGTAGAAAGGAGAAAAGTTCACTTTCAAGTTTACTTTCATTGGATGAATTGATTGGGAGTATTGTCGTAGTGAAATGAGTTTGTTGGGCAAAAGAGATTATTGTATTGTGTTGAACGGAAGTTTTGCTTTAGCACGGTGTAGCAGTAGCTCAAGGTTCACGTGGTGTGATACAGTTCGTCACACAATATCAACATCCAGACGGTCGTAAGCGAATTCGTGTCACGACAACTTGCCGAAATTGGGCTGATTTCTCCACACAACAACCACAAATTGCGTACGGCTTCGATCAGGTTTGTGAGACGTTCTGTTCTGCCTTGAAATCAGATCAATAGAATGGATTGTCAATATCATAGGAGAGTGCAATTTTCATGTTATACTCTGATTTCGTTTTTTTTTCGAGATTACCATACATAAGTGAATGAATTCGGAATGATATCACTTCATATGTTACTGACATAGCAGATTGTACATGAATTTATAAATCGTTCATTGTGTTGTTTGGAAGATGAAGCAAAGTTTTGCGAACCTGTTCTTTGAATTATGAGCAGAAATGTTTTTTTTGGATTTCATCTAATCAGGGATAACCAAAAGCGTCGAACGTGTTCGATTTCAGGAAGCTGCAGCCGTGATAATGGCTCGTTTAGCATCATGGCGTGCCACGAATGAAAATGATACGCCAGATGCGTTGAGATGGGTGGATAGGAGTTTGATTAGATTGTGTCAGAAATTCGGAGAATATCATAAGGTATATCAGCTTATTTTAGTCTCGACGAAACCTTCATATTGAAGTGAGGACATAATTCGAGCGATTGATTTTCGCGTGTTTTTTTGTTGAGATTTTAATTTTTTGGGTTTCAGTTGTTCATTTGTTCTATTGTTGATCTTGTTTTACCCTTGTTTTAAATTCTGATTATATTTCATTGTATTCCTATCTAATTCATTTGTATTATGATTAGTTTTTTTGTGTTCGTCTATGCCAGATGTACGGAAACGTCTCAGTAAGGAAGGGTGTTGCTTCAGGATGATCCAGCCTCGTTCCGTCTCTCAGACAAATTCTCATTGTTCCCGCAGTTTATGTTCCATTTACGTCGGTCACAATTTCTGCAAGTCTTCAACAATTCGCCTGATGAAACGGCCTATTATAGGTTCGTATTACCATTTTTGCTTAATTCATTTAATTATAACGAATTAGTAGAAAAAACAGATCGCCTTCAACCGACTATATTTCAGTTCGTGAAGTTGGTTTAGGAGATAAGTTTGCTGATTGAAGACGATAGAGATAATGCATAATAATGTTAGATAGTTTGTTGCGATATCGTATTTGAATTAATATTTCGAAAATATCTTTTTTTCAGGCACATATTAATGGCTGAGAACGTTTTGGAGAGTACGACAATGATTCAGCCAGTTCTATTTGCGTATTCATTCAGTGGTCCACCTGAACCCGTATTGCTGGATACTTCTTCAATTCTGCCCGACAGAATCTTGCTTATGGACGATTACTTCCATGTTCTTATATATCATGGACAGGTGGTGTATTTTGGATTGTTTTCGGAAATTTGATTCGATTTGTGCGATGTTTCATGAGTGGGTCGGGTCGGTCGGTTTGAAAGGAGTGAGGTGAAAGTATGAAGATCTCGAGCTGACTTCACACCTCGACTCCTGATCTCGGCTTCAAATGATTTTGATTGTCGATTCAGTTTGATGAATGAGCAGAGATGAAATCTGATTACTAATTTAAATATTGATTACCAACAACACTGCAGACAATAGCTGCATGGCGAAAAATGAATTATCAAGACGATCCACAGTATGGAGCGTTCAAACAACTGCTCGAAGCACCAGTCGCAGATGCTGCTGCGATTCTGCAGGAACGTTTCCCGATGCCACGTTACATCGTCACTGAATACGAAGGTTCACAGGTGAGCAACAGGGCATTCGGATCGATTTCGTTTTTCATTATCACTGTTTATTATCAGAACTATTGCTATTAGTGTTATCATCATTATCATTATTATCTTTTTCATTATCTAGTGTGGTCATTTCTTTATTCGTTCGATTATTTGTAGAGTTCATATATAGCATAAATATCAGGAAATGATTAATCTCATTGCAGGCTCGTTTCCTACTGTCGAAAGTGAATCCATCGTTAACACATAATAATCCTTATGCAGCGGTCGGTTTTCTTTTTAATTTCATGTTTTAATTTCATTGCTTTTTTTCACCTCAAAATTGTGATGATAGTTTCAAAGCATAAACTGTCACGAAGTTTAGCTGTCTGTGTTTATGGAATTTTGTCACGATACATTAGGAATGAATGTTCGACGAATATTGTGACTACGTTGTGTGTACATTGCAGGAGGGAGGTGCACCGGTATTTACAGATGATGTCTCATTACAAGTCTTTATGGAGCACTTGAAGAAGTTGGCCGTTTCGTCGTCAACTTGAACAATACGCTGAAGGGATTGCGAAATTTACACCTGGAGAAATCCAGTTTATTTATTTATTCATTTGTTTCGCTGTTTGAGCATATTCACACTGAACTAGCATATCAGAAACTAAAAATGTTTTCAAAATAATCAACTACGATGAGGTGATACAATTAAGTGTCAAAAACGATTACATTGTTTAAATGTGACAATTACTGCTGCGGCTGTTACTGTGCTACTCATATCATATCTTAAGGATTGCGCTGTGGTTTTGATTTGTGAACTGATTTGATGTGATCATTTGAATTTGTGGTCATTCGCATTGTTCGTTTTAGTGTAGTTAATATCATTTTGATGAAACTCTTATTCGAATTGTAATAATATCATTTTACTATGGTTTTGCCTCAAGATTTAGCTTTTTTGATCATTGAACAATTAGGTGACAACTGAGGAAATATGTGAGATGTGAAAGAGAAAATGACCATTCGAAAATGCTGTCATGCTGTCGAAATCTTTGAATTCTTAAGATATTCCATTTCTGTTTCGTTCTTATTTTCATTCGTATGCTGATCGTGAAACTTCGTCTATTCTCTTTTTAGTCGATCATATTCCTTGATGAGATTTACGATGTTTTATTTATTTATTTATTTTTGTTCACTTGATTAATTTGTTGATTGTATGTGTTCATTGGTCGAATCTGATTAATTACTGATTATTATCATCGCCAGATGAGTAATTCATTCGTTCGTTATTCATGAAAGTATCATTGTTAAGATGTGTGTATCATTTCGCAGTTGTTTGGATGCGATTGATTCGTATTCGGTCAAATAAATGAATTTGAATCATACAAAGATTGTTTGATGATAACATTCTGTAATTCCAATTGAAAGTTTGCATTTGAACGCGAAAAAGTGATGAGAGAAACGGGCGATTTGTGAAAGGTGTTTCACGGAATCAAGATGATTACAAAGCGATTTCTTAAGGTTAAACTCGATTTTAGCTTCGGATTATTTTACACATAATTGTTCACTGAAGGTTGATTGGTTGTGCCATTTCGATGCTGAATGGCGATCTCTGATTACTGATGCCTTAATGATGTCAAAATCAGAGAGCATTGTCAAGTTTTCTGATGGAGGAACAAGCAGGAAAATCCATCGATACCGATTCGAACCGAACAAAATATTTCACCCATGGCATTACCGTTACTATAACAATTAGAGAACGAGCCAAATTTGATCATTTATCTGCTCTCACGACATCTGCATTCCCGTCTCATCGATTCAGCCAGTTGATTTGATCTCATAAGCAAACCTAAACGCCCACCGAGAATATTTCAAATATCATCTAAAGAATGAACCCACATAACTGATGCTGACGTTGAACGCGTATATAAACGAACACTCATGCGTAGGCGTTGATATGAAACTATGGGGCAGCCCGTATTGATATTACGTGGAAGCCGAAAGGCATAACAGTTACCATATCCTTCTTATCGCCCGTCAGCTGATTGATGTATGACGACAACTTTCAATATGCACTGAACCGACGAGTCAGAATATGGAATTTGCACGGCTCTGTAGAATCGTAGAAACTGAGAGAGCAACGAAACAAAGTGCTCGCTCGGGTCTAGAGAGGTTTTACTGAGAATGTGAATATACATTCATATTTATATAACTCTGGGCAGTAAACGAACTCGGTTGAAGTGATCGATTTGAAAACGATGGCTTCTACGATGCGTACTTACTGCTGCCACAGCTTATTAGAGTGACTGATAAGGCATAGGAGAGATGAGAAATGAGGTTCACTCATGAAAGATCGCGTAAGAGGGAGTCAAATGATTTTATGATAGGTAGGTAGTAAGATGATGATGATGACGATGATGATGATAAAGCATGTACGTTGATGGCCATAATGACAACAACAGCAAGCCGAAGGCCATAAGCAATAGTCATTGGCAGATATTTAGATGGCCATATACTCGGAGATAAGTAGAAGAGAGGAAGAAGTAATCATAAGATGGAAAATATATTGTCAATTGAAGACATGTGTTGGAGAAGAGACAGCAGCATCTGTGAGCAACGACGCATTTTATAACATCATTCAAGCAATGAGCGATTGATTCAATAAATGAATATATTTGACATAAATGGATTGCTGAAATGTTCAACAGCAGCGGCAGCGGCAGCAGCAGCCTCAGGCGATGTGACTCAATTTCTCTGTAACCTTAACTGCATCTGAATGCTTTACCACTCTAGCTAACACCCGTCTATCTATCAGATCATACAAATATATGTCTCTGTGTTAGCTAACATGTTTGTTTGTGCCTTCTGGTCTCATCTAGCTGTGTTGTGTCTCTTTTGCGTGACGACTACAGCTTAACTCAGCCTCAATTTATCAAGCAATATCGCTTGATAAATTCCAACTTGAATGCTTCTTCTAGTCGTTTTCTAGTTTCCTTCACCTCATCTGTATAGCCATAAACTATTTATATATTCATACGTATGTATATTTTCAAGCACTTATGTAGTCATAACCCGCAATTTCTTGCTCTCGTTGTCTTCAGTCGTATCGTTTCTCAACGTCGAGCATCTGAATACCCATCATCATCCTTTCAGCCAGTCAGTCAGTCATTCAGACATCCACAAGAAAATACATGCTCAGAAAGCACACCCAATCCATGAACAACGCATTCATTCAACTATGTCAATGAATCCGCATATATCAAGCCCAATTGTTGTATTCAGAAATTATACACATTACAATCCATCATTTGCCCTTTATGGATATTTTCTTCGTTGATATCTTTCATCTCAATTATCCATCTTTCGGTTTGTTTTTCTTGTTGCTGATATAACTGCATATTCCATCGTGATTACTTCGTGTTATTCTTCGCATTATTATGCCTCTTTTATATTTCCGAGCATATATTATAATTATTGTGTACGACCTGAACGTTAATAAATTTATTTCGATTATATCGTTCACATAATGTTGGATATCGTGCCTATTGCATGAATATATTATTACATGAAAAACATAAAAATTTATTACATTTGTATCAGTCGAACGCATGACGTTTATCATTGGATGTTTGCGCATTTGTCATGAAATCTTCGCTCGTTCACTTCAGTACCCAGTATTCCTAGTTCCACGAATCCATCTATCCATATTCAGACACTCAATGACACGCATATAATTCAGTCAGCAGTATCATATACTACCTGTTTTTTCTTAATTTATGATAGATTTCTATTGTACTGATTGTCGAGTAACTAACCTTCAACTTTGATTCTTTAACCTGAACATCAGCTAACGAAATCGTTTGACCATCGGAGTGTTACTTCACTTTTTGAATAGATCATGAACATTCACCTGTTATCGATGTTACGATCCAACAATGTGTATCTAGATGTGCCCGATGGGTTATGAGCCAGGCTCACTATCAGTATGATTTCACATAATTAGGAACTTCCATTGTCATAAATGTTTCACTGATCTACCCCATTGTCATAGTATCACCCTCACTCATTACTTATTGGATTGATTTTCCACTTATACCTTCAGCTTGGCAGACATGGAAATGCGGAAGTTATGAAAGAATTATTTTAAACCTTAAAAGTCGATGAATCCGGCTGCTTATATGAGCGACAAGTTATGGATGGAGTGAGTATCTGTTTGAGGGTGAATCGATATTTCCAATTGAAATAATCCATGAAACATTATTCACAACATCACATTGCTGCATCGGTTTCTAGGCTATAGGCTGTACTCATACACATTCTTAACGCTTGATGTTTTGTGCATACGTCATGTTTCCTTTGGTAAATATACATTATTCCATGCAGTTTCTAGCAGATTACCGGATATTTTAATGAGACAATCAAACGTATATGAGTTATGTACCATCAACTACTGTATCACTATAGATCGATGCGTACATTACTATAGCTCTATATGGGTTACCATCTTCAAGCTACCGGTATCCTCAGGTTTACCCAGTAACATATGAATTTTTCTACACCGTTCGATTCCTCAGAACCTCTAGATTCAGAATATCATATATTTTGCTGAGCAATTTTGCTTACTTGAAGAGATATAGTTATTTTCTTAAACAAATCTCAAATAGCGCAGTCGCGCTCATTCATATACATTGTATCAATATAGATCAATGCATACATTACTATAGCTCTATATGGGTTACCATCTTCAAGCTACCGGTATCCTCAGGTTTACCCAGTAACATATGAATTTTTCTACACCGTTCGATTCCTCAGAACCTCTAGATTCAGAATATCATATATTTTGCTGAGCAATTTTGCTTACTTGAAGAGATATAGTTATTTTCTTAAACATATCTCAAATAGCGCAGTCGCGCTCATTCATATACATTGTATGACTATAGATCAATGCATACATTACTATAGCTCTATATGGGTTACCATCTTCAAGCTACCGGTATCCTCAGGTTTACCCAGTAACATATGAATTTTTCTACACCGTTCGATTCCTCAGAACCTCTAGATTCAGAATATCATATATTTTGCTGAGCAATTTTGCTTACTTGAAGAGATATAGTTATTTTCTTAAACATATCTCAAATAGCGCAGTCGCGCTCATTCATATACATTGTATGACTATAGATCAATGCATACATTACTATAGCTCTATATGGGTTACCATCTTCAAGCTACCGGTATCCTCAGGTTTACCCAGTAACATATGAATTTTTCTACACCGTTCGATTCCTCAGAACCTCTAGATTCAGAATATCATATATTTTGCTGAGCAATTTTGCTTACTTGAAGAGATATAGTTATTTTCTTAAACATATCTCAAATAGCGCAGTCGCGCTCATTCATATACATTGTATGACTATAGATCAATGCATACATTACTATAGCTCTATATGGGTTACCATCTTCAAGCTACCGGTATCCTCAGGTTTACCCAGTAACATATGAATTTTTCTACACCGTTCGATTCCTCAGAACCTCTAGATTCAGAATATCATATATTTTGCTGAGCAATTTTGCTTACTTGAAGAGATATAGTTATTTTCTTAAACATATCTCAAATAGCGCAGTCGCGCTCATTCATATACATTGTATGACTATAGATCAATGCATACATTACTATAGCTCTATATGGGTTACCATCTTCAAGCTACCGGTATCCTCAGGTTTGCCCAGTAACATATGAATTTTTCTACACCATTCGATTCCTCAGAACCTCTAGATTCAGAATATCATATATTTTGCTGAGCAATTTTGCTTACTTGAAGAGATATAGCTATTTTCTTAAAGCTATCTCAACTAGCGCAGTGGCCTTGGTTCATGTACATTGTATTGTGATATAGTTGGTTTTTTAGTCCGTTATCACCATTATATTATGCAATATCTTAATTACAGTTTATCCTCAGTGGTATTGCAATTATCAGCGGTGTTATTGTCATCATTATACATAATTCGATGTATCTTACTCCTTAAGGATATTCTTTAAACATTGTTGTGATGATTCTCGGCATCCTTCTCGTTAAATGTGATTGCATGTTATTGCTTATAAGGTCGTTTACGTCAATGAACATTACTCTGATGAATCAATTGAAGTTTGGTGCTGATCTCTGAGCATAACATTTATATACTAAGAATATTCGAACAAGTGCAACTGAACATTACATTTGTATGCTATACGAACGCAAAATTGTGTTCGTTTGAATTGTCCATCTGCGTCATCCGTTCATTTACTCATATGGTTACATCAGCGGATACGACGATGTACTTGTGGAATGTGTTCCTCAGCACACATTTACGTACACGCAGTTTAGCGATCCTCGTCGTTAGCCTTATTAGGAATTCAATTGATTTCGTTCGAATTCAGACAGCACATTGATGATGCCCAGCAAAAACCCATCGAAATGTCAGCATCAACGTACATCTGCGATCTTGATGGAAGGTATTTTCCCTAATGCTCAGTCGATTCAGCTGGTTTTAATTAGCTGGGTGAAACTATACGAAAATCGATCACAGAGAAGGAATATTCTATTTTCTTTGGAATGACTTCATTTGAAATTCTCCGCATTAATTATTGCAGTCATTGTCATCAGTCATCAGTCATATTCATTTATTCGTTTATTTTATTTTTCTTCCTCATTCCTACTGGACGTTGATCCATCCGCTCAAGCCTAAGCTCAATTAAGCCCTAAACGATGGAACGCATTTGAGTGCAGTTAACGGGTTCTCGGATAGGATTAACGACAAGTACTGGACTTGAAATCGCAGAGATTAAAGGAAAATCCATTAGTTGATTGTTTCACTGAGCTATGGCTGAGTGATGCTTCAAACGACTTGCCCATAAATTTTGTTTATTCAATTCAAAATGATATCATCATTATTGTTTAGATTGCGATCCTCTTATGTGCAAAAAAAAGAAATTCTGCTCTAACAACAACTTTCTGTTAAACTTTCTATGAAACGAAGAAGCCTTATCGTTTTGTTCAGTCGGATGCGTCGTTTCTGTCAGATTTGTCAGTCTCGTAGTTTACTAAGTACATGCTTTCCGATGACCAGTAATCACATGATAATTATTGCATTTCTTCGTCATTCGTACGCTCACTTCAGTAATTGGCTCTGAAGCTTTCCGTTATCGCACACCATTGGCAATTGCATCAAACACAATCACGCTCATCGTGAGTTCCTCGGATCTCATTCTTCATATTGTTCATTCAATGAATATCTAATCATTCATTCATTTCACTCATTATAATGCATTCATTTATAATATTGTCGTCACCCAATTGCACGAATCTAATTTAAACTTATTCACTCACTTGCCAACACGCCAGGTGTTGGGTTAAACTCAATTAACTCTCTTTCGGTTTCAAAAGTGACTGCTGACATAGTTGTTTGGATGTGCTTCATTCGGATGACTGAATTTTGCAGCAGATGATTCGATATTAAATAATGACAAGGTGATTAAACGCGAGTGTATCGCTTGAAGCTCTATGAACATGCAATTAGTTACAATGCAATAGGTTGCGTGAATAGACATAATTAAATGCAGTATTGGTTTCATCGTTTATAAATAAGAATTCGAAATCTCATATCATTTAATTATTGACATTAATAAAGATGACAAAATGAACCTGAAAAATCTTGGAAAGTGAGGGAGATTGAATGGGATTTTTGTATGAGCTAGTGAAGTAACGAAATCAAATATGTGACATATGCTAATGATAGTGAAAAAATTGAGCCTTTTCAAGACGTATCATTTGTTCTCTTTTAGAGTCAAATGTTTATATCAACAGGTTAGTGAGTGGGTTTATTTGAAGAATTACCATTCAAATTGGTCGTCTAAACTTATATACGTGACAATCTCCCATTACTTTCGAGTTTCTGAAGTTGGATTCGAGAGAGTCACTTCGTTTAATTGATTCCCTCTGGGCGTTTGCTTAAGAATGAACGTCGTCGATTGAAAGTACAAAAAGTGGCTCGCAGCTGCATATTCCGTCAACATTTCGCTCCATTAATGAATAAATGAGTAAACTCACGAATGACGACATTTCGAACATTGGACGTTGATTTCTGAGCAATAAATTTCCTTTCCAATTTGTTGCTTAAAACACTGATATATACCGACGTTAGTTTATAAAGTAAATTTTGAAATTTTCATCAATGTAATACCTTTATTCATTGAAAATCGCATGAATATTTATTCATTCGCTTTGCCGTTGCCATATGCTGCTGCCTAGCCATGCCCACAACATTCATTTTGTAATCAGATGATTTTCGAGCATTTTTTACTGCATTTTTGTTCATGAATGAATACTAATTACATTTGATATTGAGTGTACCTAGTCAACGGTAACGCTTAGATCTGCACTCAAATTCATATTCTTCGTGATCGAATGCATCGATCATATCAGTATGTGCTTGAATCTTCAAACATTCAATCCAGAACCATTACCACATACTATGCGTATTCTTGCGGACTCATGAGAACTACTTTTATTTGTATAGCTCAGTAATTGTAAGCTCAAACAAAGAATCTTCTCCATAAAGATAAAGCGAATCGAAATATAATATTCTGCCTTTGCACACTTCACGAACTTTTGCAAAATTCATGAACTGAAGACTATTAAAACGGTTCAGTGAAGAGTGCAACGGCTCTTTCTGAGAATCCGTTTGAATTGAATTTAGAACATAAGGCAAGATAGCCTTCTTCTTATCTTCGTTGATTGCTTAACGACTTGTGATTGTTTGTTCGAGCATTCTCAAACACATTCACGGAATAATGCATTGATAATAGCAATGAAAATCTATTATTTTCTCTTATCTCATCAATGCAGTTTCGAACATTCATTCAACTGAGCTCATTCATTCACTTGCATTGACTCAAGTCTGCCCTTTATCGTGGCTATTATCTATTGTTTAATCCCAGTGGCCTAAGTCTCAGAACTGAGTGAAATCTGCGTACATTCTTGTGTTCAACCTTATCGATAAGTGCATATTGAACGTGAGCAAATGCCTCCTGTTGTGCTCGTTCTCATCTGAAGTTATTATTTGCCTTCTAGAACAGTCAGTTGCTTTTGAGAATAAACGTATAGCTTGGCCCTTAGATAAACAGTTGCTTTTGGGAATAACTGTTTATGTAAGGGCCTAACTATATGTTTGCTCAGGTGTAGGATTTCGCCTGGATATTTGGCCGAATACGAATTTTGAGCTAGAGATCTAACGTAATCCTAAGGCTTATAAAAGCTCGCGCCATGAAAATTTTGAAAAAATAGATGAGTTGCAAAGTTGTCAGAGTAGTTAAACTTTGTTAGCGTTGAACAGTGAATGATCTGAGTGAGCATAGTAGTTTGCTGAGTAATCCACTTGATCGACAACGATCAGTTTCAAGCCTTACATGAGTGCGATGAGAATAGTTACTACTAAACGGAATGAACATAGGTCTACAGAAGATTTTATAAGATTCTATTGTATTGCTTGAATATCCTGCATAGCAATTGTAGTATTTCCGTGCATTCTTTATCAATATTAAATGTGGATTATTTTTCTGCATCCATACAACTTTAAGTAAACAATTCTAACAATTTTAATAACGATAAGTATCGGATGCTGAATTTCGAACAGTTTTCATAAATTCTTCATGAAAAAAAAGCTGCAACGAATTCGATCTTCTGTTACAGTCTAGTGTTGTGATTGTGTTCTCGTACACATCTTTTATAGTAGTTTGTCGGGTTTCGGCATTTATTTAAAATATCACTGGGTAATATTGTAGAAACACAAAGGATTACTAGCATACAAACTCAAAAGAATACGGTGATCATCCAAACAGTACATGCGAAAGTTCCATCATAATTTCATCATGTGAATCAATAAGTCAGTATAAGGTGATCTCACAATCACAAACAGATAAGATGATCATCCAACAGTACATAAAATGTTCCATTTCATCATGCGTATCTTATATCGTAATACATCCATCTATCTTATACGTAAACAGCTAATGTACAAAGCAAAAGCTTGATTCATAGAGCACTTCTGTTCATAGATCACTTTTGTGCCCCTGACGAATCGTATCGTTCGCGCTCCGTCGCGACGTCGGGTTTCTTCGCATTTTTCTTTCCGCTTGTCCGCGCCTTCACAACCTATCGAAGTTTCCTTCACTTTTTGCCGTGTGAGCGAACTAGTTCCATAAACCAACAGTTGAAAGACTGAATGAGATTAGAATCCGAAATGATTTCAATGGAATGATTATTTTCACTCAAATTTTAGCTGAAAATAAGGAATCTTATCGTATTTGCGTGCATAGTCAGCACATATATATATTGTTTAGTCCAGTGTGTGGTACTCATGCATTGCATGCATGTTTGTGGTATTGCACACACGTCATTGGATACGTCAATAGAATGGAGACGACAGTCGGAAGGTTTCAATTTTCTACTCAGTGGATTTGAATTGCAATCTCAAGGATCTGATGATGTTCGAAAATGAGATCTGGAGCATTTGAGCACATGCATATGCTCACTTTCGTTATCTGAATCCAGTAAAATAATGTGTTTGAAGCGATAAACCGTTAATTTTGAATGGATTATAATGCTGATGAAAATGATGAGAGCGTTTTGGGATGTGGATGGATGTATGATCACTGAATCTTTGGCTGCATATATTGTTAAGCGCCAACAACATCAATAACAAGTTTTTTTTATTGATCCTTGGGACGGCATGACTCCCGCCGAGCCAATCCTTATTCAGTGTGTTTACGCTAGGAACCGATAGCGATGAGGCTTTCCATTGATGCAGGCGGCTGTCAATTAACGCTGATGAATTTGTTTCGTTTGTTGTTGTCGCTCGGCATTGAGTCTGTTTTTTTTTATTAATCCACATGATTTCCTCATATTATTTGTGCTCACATCATTATTTGTATTGCATTCAGACTCAGAATCTATGTTCGGTTGTTCGATTGTTTGGGTTAACGACGTTAATTATGAAGTAATATCGGTGTAGAAGTATGTGTAGCAATATAGCAATAAGTATGTGATACTAACATTATATTATATCTGTTGAAAACTTAATATGCATCTAAAGTAGTTTGTTGACTTGGTAAAAGGCTTGATGCTTGAAAGACGTTTGAGTGACTTGTTGATGTTTAATGCACTTTTACATATTGCAATAAATTTGTGTTCCGCTAAAGCAGTGGTTATCACGTTCGGGTGATCCATTACTCCTTTTGAAGATATGGCAGAGCTTCTCCCACCCCGACACACAAGTTACCCAAAACGGGTAATTTCACCTCCTGTGAGGATCAGTGTCCTAGACTATTGTGTTGTTCATTACTGCAGTCGATTATGATTGCATGAAAAGCTATTGTCTGTGACACGTTCACTACAAATTGATTCAGATAGATTCTCATTCTTTTCAGACGTGTTGTATTCACTCTCATAGCTATCACATGCGAATACCATTCTCTTCATGAGTTTTTCTCATTCACTTCGTTTCACTTCAATTCACAGTTCAAATCAGTTTCTTATTCTGTAGCATATACTATTTACTGGATACGTTGACGAGTGTTGACAGCCGAAATCAACAATACAGCAATCGAATATTATTGTTCAACAACGTTCGAGAGTCAAATGATCAATTATAGAGTGTATCTGATAGAATGAGAATTTGACTTTGATTGTTGAATGAAATGAATGAGAAATTAGCAGAAGAGAACACTTTTGGTGATAAAAGTTATGACAGCGATTACAACAGCAAGGAAAAGAATGAAAACCCTGTTAGGCGCGGACAAGCTAATGATACTCAGAAAATTGGGGAATGAAAAGTGTTACCATCAACTAACCGCATTTACGTATATATCCGAGTTAAAAAGCATCATTACAATGGCGGTCTATCATAACATAACAACTGCACGAAATACTAATTTCCCGACCCCCTCCATTACCCTTTGACACCACCAAATTACTCAACATGGGTAATTTCATCCCCTATGAGAACCACTGCGCTAAAGCGGTATCTCAGCAATGTGTTTATACTTCTCGAGAAAAAAATGCTGCGCTAGGTACACTGGCAAAATGCTAGCAATTTCCGCACTTAACTTATTGGATCATAAGTAATTTATGATGTAAAATGAAGATATTTTCACATTTATTCAGCTTATGGAATTTCAATTACTTTCGCTAGAAATACCCAATAGTTTCACCAGCAGAAGTTGTGAAAACACACGGTAAACATTCATACGTAATGGAATCTAATCAGTGCGTATTGTTACCAGAGACGAAGAACATCGTTTTGTGAATAAATCATAAACAATCTCCAAATGAGCGGCTGTGTTTCGGGCACACATACCTGAGAATAACATTTGCTTCATTCGTTTGCTTATACGAAATCGTCATTCGTTTACTTATACGAAATCATTTCTTAATGCTGACGCATCTTATAAACCAGTGTTTCTCACCTAAATCCAACGATAATACGTTCAACATTTCGAGCATTCTTGCTTCGCTATCAATAAATCTATTCAGTGATCAATTTTCAGCATAATGAGTGAAAATGGAGCGCGCAATATACAGAATATATTCGTTTTCATCATAACTGCATTATGCGCGCTTGGTGACACTCTTGAGGTGTACACGAATCACTTTCATGTACATACGAAAGTGCCCGGCGCGGAAAATGCACACAAAATCGCTAAGCGTCATGGTTTCATCAACAGAGGACCGGTAAGTTCCCAAATTGTCAGCTGAATTCGTGTGAATGCTCTGACATCTCACATTCAACCACGCTCAACCCACTCACACAAGAGATTTCCTTAAAGCAACGACATGACCAAATCTCAACTTTACTGAGATTTGAGTGTCATTTTCTATCCAACATAGCAATCATATCGCTTGAATGTTCGTAAATTTGCTCACTTGGATGAAATCTTGTTATTCAGTATTTTGAAGTCAATCAGCCTCACATCTATTGCAATCTCAGAATGTTCAAGATTTTTTACATCCAAATTCTGCACTAACGTTTGCTAAATGGATACCTATCAGCTGTCTTTATCAGTTTTCACCTCAATCGTTCTAGGTAATCTGAGACAGAATTTAGTTTCAATTTAGTTGCAATCCGTTTACTTGCGATCAATGAACGCTGTGACTTCTGAATGTCCTACATGAAAAATGACCAAGAAACAAACGAAGTGACTTGATCAGAAATTGATCAGTTAGGTGTGCAATTACTCAAAAGATATCCAATCCATCCAATTACATTGAGAAATGACAGACAGGCACACACTCAGAGATGAACTGAGATCATCATAATTCCTCAAGAGAATTTATCATCATCGAACAAATATTCCTGGAATGAAGATATGAATATCTTGTCGTCACTCACGCAGAAAATGTTCATTTGTCACGTCATTATTCCATTCATTATCCGTTGTTCATATCAGCAACGCGAAATGTGCACATCTTTCAAAATTACAAGCACCTTCAAAAAAATTGTTCATGTAACGATGTATGGATGAGATGATAGCAAAACAACGAGATAACTGATCGAAAAAAAGACATCGATTCTTCAAGCACAAGCAATGCTTCCACTAGAGCCATTATTCTTTTTAATTAATCACTTTGGCTGACTGAAATTACTTCATTTGCTGGTGTAGTCACCGTTAAAAAATGGCAGTATCCTTGAGCCAGAGAGGTGGTTGGTTCATTGAGAAATATTGGAAATATTCAGAAGCGTGAAACAGAGAAAAAAGCATGCAGATTAGCCAAATGACTGGAAAAATATTGTCGTCATTGTCTGGAAACGGAATTGTCTGAAGTTAAATGAAATCGCCAAATTGAAATGCATTTACAAAATACCTTTCCATGCTTTACCAAATCAATCTTCGTATATGTATTACGTATTTGAAATCAAGTAAAATCCCTTCTAGGAATGTTTTATGCGCCCAATCAATTGTTTATCAGCAGTAATGTTGAATGGAACGTTTGAATGAATGGATGAGAAGCTAATTAGAAATAAGCAAATTCAATTTATTCATTATAATTAAGCCCATATGGTTGAATTACATCGTAGCACAGCTGTTGGGGAGATAAACCAGATTTGTTGATATCATTATAGATAGATAGTTTTATTGCCGAGTAACAAATATGTACAAGCAATAATACAGCATGAAAGGCGGAGCGCACTGACATCATGCGGGTAGGTTGAAAAAGTAAAAAAAATAATAGCAAATTAATAATGATAATAACAAAAAAATTTAAAGATATTGATGACAAAAAATAATAATACAGTTAAGGGCCATGTGTGACAAGAATTATTGAGCTTTTTGTTTTGCTGACTAGCCAAAACGAGGGATGGATGTCACAAGAAGATGTTTATCAACAAACTGAACGAATGCATTGGATTGAAGATCTGATTGGGATTCTGTATGCTTCAGGTACTTGGTTCAGCAACAGAATGGCACTTTGTACAGCCAGCCTTATCGCATGCTCGAACGAAACGATCAACAGTACATCAAATGCTACTTAAGAACGATGACGATGTGAGTTGTGCAGTTGATCTCTTGAATTGCTCTTTGTTTAAGTCACCATATTCTAAGAACGCTAACAGTGTTGTTTAAACGTTTCTTGAAAAATAATATTCCTTAACTGAGATAATCTTTTAAAACATGTGAAGTATCAAGCATCAGAGAGCATCGAAAACTCTCAGTTTATTGAAATTTAATGCGAAGTATCAACAATTCAGTATGTCAATTTGAAGCAGGAAATATGGCTTAGAAAATGCCACTGTTAATAAATGAACAATGAAGATATTTATTGCAAAATCAAATAATAGGTTTACTCAGTATTCAAGTTTTTTGCTGGTAGTGTGGATTTTGCACGCATTGAATTGAGTGTCCTTTGGGCCGATTGTATTTCTGTTATTGCAGATTGCCCATGTGGAACAACTGACGGGATATAAACGCACTAAACGAGGTTATAGGTAAGTTTTTGCTCATGCATGCTGCATGAAAGGTAGAGTTAAGGCATAATCCACTCGTGTTTCGAATCAAAATCTATTGGTTCCTTCCTCTCATAGAATCCACTTCATATGATCCATTCACCTAATTGCAAAATTTTACGCCCTGAAATATCGCGAGATTGGATTGATTCTTTTTATCGATGAATAGCGTGATGTAGTATTCGAGCGCAACAAAATCCTAGCGAATTTATGCGTTTTCAGAGCTCTGGAGGAACGACTTCAGGAACAACTTGACTTCAGCTCAGTGCAGTCACCCACCGATCCTCTATATCCATACCAGTGGTATTTGGTAAGCAACTGACACTCCTTTAGCTCTAAATTCCTAACATTCAGCAAATTCCAAGGTATTCGAATCCAGGGATTTCATTTTTGTTGCACTTCTTCAAGATTGAAAGGAGCGCAAATTTGATTTCCATCTACTGTAGTTGAATCACCATGTGAGTGCAATGGAAACGCCGAATTGATGTATAATGAAAGCTTTCGAAAGCTCGGCCGAGATAGAATGAGGTCGATCGAAAAAGAAAGGAAACAGGCCACCGACATTCATGGCTGAGAGGGCAAAAACGTCTTGATTGAATTCGGCATTCTCATTCAGAGAAACGCATTATCGTTTCATTGCAATGTTGAGAGCTGGAAATGGATCCTGTCGCCGCTTCATTTCCGTTTTCTTTAGCGGCGTTGTTACAGCTGCACTATGGACGAGATATCTATCTCAATTGACTTCAGACATTCAGTTGATTCGCTCAGAACGCATGATATTATCACATCCAAAATTACTGCTTTTTTCATTGGCATTTCGTCAGAATAATTGAAGAATTCTCTCGAGTTTATCGATATTTAAGTGCCCTCAGTTCATTAAGAAATTGTCACATTTATCCATTTCTAATAGTTTTTTTTTCACATATTCTTCTCTTCATGAACGATATCAAATGGAATGCACTCATTTTCAAAGCTATCAAACAGACATTCACGATGATTGCCGGAAGAGAGCTTGAAAAATATGAAAATTTTCACCAGTCTCCATGGCAATCACAACGCGACTGGTTAGTAAGACTGTTGGGGGAGAAGTGTAATAATTTCACTTTAGAAAAACGTCGGGCAAGCTGGTGGCAAGAAACGACTGGATTTGAACGTAGAAAAAGCTTGGGCACTTGGATTCACCGGTAAGAATGTTACAACGGCAATTATGGACGATGGTGTCGATTATATGCACCCGGATATCAAGAATAACTTTGTTAGTCACCATTTTTGACTTGGAATTTCAAATAAGACAACAAAAAAAATCATCCATTGATCTTGAACAGATCAAACTGATTGCTTGATTGATTGATTGGATATTTTAGAAATGATCTTCAGAGTTGAACTGTTGTGATTTCTCAAAAATGAACTATCAATGAGTGTTAATCCGATTGGAGGTTAAGACCGCATATCTCTCTATCTATTCCGCCGTGCTGGACAATGAATTCCGTGATGAGAGTTCTGTACTAATGAGAATTTCAGAACGCGAAAGCCAGTTACGACTTCAGTTCGAATGATCCTTTTCCATATCCGAGATATACTGACGATTGGTTCAACTCACATGGAACACGGTAAACAATTCGGTTTCTTTTGATGAGTTTTCTCAATAATATGATTGTCCGATATGAAAACACAAGTTGATTTCATACTGGTACCAGCTGGAGTGTCCGGTTGGAAGAGGGCTAAACTTCTTCAAAATTAAAGTGACATCCATAAGCTATACTCATTAACAGAACCTTCAACTTCAGGTGTGCTGGTGAGATAGCGGCAGCTCGAGATAACGGTGTTTGTGGTGTTGGCGTTGCGTACGATAGTAAAGTGGCCGGAATTCGTATGCTTGATCAACCTTATATGACTGATCTGATTGAGGTATCTCCAGCGCACATCAATGAGTCTTCATTTCATCACTACTAAAAACTGACCTTTTCATGCGTCCTACTTCTCAATAAAATACATTCGATGAAGTGATTGCGGCACTTCCAATCGATCATTCATTATAATTACTCACCAACACACTCATGAGATGAACATGAAAATGGCTAAACGGAACTGAACATTTTAATGTTCGGAAAATTCGAAGGAAACAAATTTCCTCACAATCAGCACAAACCCTTGACACAATCACTGAAATGATCTCAAACGATCATGAGCGAGTTTCCTGATCAGTGATCGATCTCCTTACTCTTTCATTTGATGTAGCATTCCATTTCTTTAGCGTTTCACCAGAAAAAAATGCTTCATGGATGTGTTCTATATTTAAAAAATAATCATTTTTCTTCTCGAATTATCAGAAACTGTCATTTTAAGGCCAACTCAATGGGCCATGAGCCGAATCTGATCCATATCTATTCTGCCAGCTGGGGCCCAACTGACGATGGTAAAACCGTGGATGGACCGCGTAACGCAACGATGCGAGCGATCGTTAAAGGAGTTAACGAGGTGAGGACAGTTTCTTTACTTAGACAGAATCTTTTCATTTAATCGTCGCTGATGGTCAGTAGAACCCTTTGAAATGATTTGGATGAAAATATGAAAGTTGTTCGCGATGAATGAGAAATCTCTCATCGAGAGATAATCCTATTTTTGAATACAAGACGAAAATAATGATGAAACACAGTTGCAACTTATGGGCTTGATGATAGGTCTTTAGCATACAATAGTTCTGCACAGGGCGCATTTGATCCATAATCATCCAATCCATGCTTGAAGTGTAACTGTAATTCAGGAATTCAGCTAGTTAAGTGATCCCAAATGTTTATTGAAGCAGCAAAATTGTACCGTTCAAAAAATTTTGTAAAAATTGTCACCATAAAAAAATTTGTCACTGAAGGGTCGCAATGGTTTGGGATCTATATTTGTATGGGCCAGCGGAGACGGTGGTGAGGACGATGACTGCAATTGCGATGGCTATGCGGCTTCGATGTGGACCATATCTATTAATTCGGCAATTAACAGCGGTGAGAATGCGCACTATGACGAGTGAGTAACAAATATCATCTCATAACCTTCTTCTTCGCTCATTTCCCACTCCAGTGTCCTAATCGCTTTCATGATTATTCCACCTTTGGTTTGTGGGCGAGACTTTCATGAACATTGAATCTTGTCACCTTATCCGCATGAATTGATTTCGAATCTTTAAATAATTTCCATTTGTAGACCACTATTTTGTAGGTTCATCTTCCGAAAAAAAGCTCGAATTTCCTGATCCTGATCATCTATACAGGTGGAATTGTTCATCTTATCGAACTCACAAGAATTGAGTTTGTTGGATTTTAGGAGTTGTTCATCGACCCTCGCTTCAACCTTCTCGAACGGTGGACGTAATCCAGAAACTGGAGTGGCAACAACAGATCTGTACGGACGTTGCACTCGTTCGCATAGTGGAACGTCGGCAGCTGCACCAGAAGCGGCCGGAGTTTTTGCACTCGCACTCGAGGCAAATCCGCAATTGACATGGTAACTGACCACTTCATTCGCATTGATGAACATTCATAATCACTTGTGATAAACTCTTTTTCAGATTATCATAAAATCAGCAACATTTCGTTCAGTTGAAATGCATTCTGAACTTCACCTATCTTTTTATCCATCATCTATAACAGTGGTTCTCATAGGGTGAAATTACCCATTTTGGGTAATTTGGAGGTGTGAAGGGGTAATGGAAGGGTTGGGAAATCGGTATTTCGGTTATTTATGACAGAACGCTATTGTGATGGTGTTTTTTTCTTTTTCTGAGTATCATTAGCTCGTCCGGGCCTGATAGGGTTTTCATTCTTTTCCTTGCTGTTGTAATCGCTCTCATAACTTTTATCACCAAAAGTGTTCTCTTCTGTTAACTTCTCATTCATTTCACTCAACAATTAAAGTCGAATTCTCATTCTATCAAATACACTCTATAATTGATCAATACACTCTCGAACAATAATATTCGATTGCTGTATTGTTGATTTCGGTTGTCAACACTCGTCAACGTATCCAGTAAATAGTATATGCTGCAGAATGAGAAATCGATTCGACCTGTGAAATGAAATGAGACGAAGTGAATGATAAAAACTCATCAAGAGAACGATATTCGCATGAAATAGTTATGAGAGTGAATACAACACGTCTGAAAAGAATGAGAATCTATCTGAATCAGTTTGAAGTGAGAAGCTATTGTCATAGACAATAGCCTTTCATGCAATCATGATCGACTGCAGTAATAAGCAATAGAAATATCTAAAACGAAGTTGAATACCATCATGAACGTGCTAATAAGATCTGAGACTATGCGATTCCTATATGCATCGTCAAAAGGGTTAATAGAACACCGGAACGTAAGAACCACTGATCTCTAAGATTATTCATTTCGTTGATTTATTCCACTTCTCAAGATTCCTTTCCATCAATTAACCCTCTTAAAAAGTTGAAAACTGATGGTTGTTGATCAGTTGATGAAACTGATTGAAAAGATCAGCGTGCTCAGTCCTTCTTCGAAATCACCTCTGAATAACTCAAAATTCTAGGCGTGATCTGCAACACTTGACCGTGCTCACGTCATCACGGAATTCTTTGTTCGATGGTCGCTGCCGTGACTTACCTGATCTAGGACTTGAGGTAAACGAGCGACTGATTTGGTTGATAGTGACTTTAGTTTTGCTTCCATTTCCGTTATTTTTCATTGGTCTCAAACATCAATAAATGTTTTGAATTGATTTTGAAGGAATGCTAACAAAATTTTCATCTTCAACTGTCAATTACTATCGTCCTTTGTCGAGATTCAAGTATTTTAATGAAAAGAACGATGTGTTTAAGGGTGATGAGATGCATAATAAGGAAGCGAAGAATTGCTCACATTTTGAATGGCAAATGAATGGAATTGGTTTGGAGTATAATCATTTGTTCGGATTCGGTGTTTTGGATGCTGCCGAAATGGTCATGTTGGCTGTTGTTTGGAAACCATCTCCTCCAAGATTCCATTGTGAAGCCGGTACAATCAACACACCACAGTCAGTCTTTTCAAAATCATGCGGATGTTTTCTCTATTTTAAGTTAGAAAATACGTAAACGGTAAAAAATTAATCAGATTTACATATTTGACAATGTTAGGTAAGGTCAACTGTTCCTGGAAAAGAAATCGTTCGTGAGCAGTTGGAAACATTTAAGACTGATTAAAATGGCATTCTACACCGAGAAGATGATTATTAGATACTGATTATTTGCAGTGAAATTCCGGCCAGTGGCAATCTTATACTGGACTTGGATACAGACTCTTGCGCTGGAACGAATACAGAAGTGAATTATTTGGAGCATGTTCAGGCAGTGGTTACGCTAAATAGTAGTCGTCGAGGAGATACCACCCTATATCTGATCTCACCTGCTGGCACAAGGTGAGATTCGTTCATGATAGTCAACCTGTAGGCATGATTCTCAGTTCCGATGGCTGCTTGTTTGCAGTTTATGATTTCATTATGCCTGCCTGCACCAGTGATACAGCGTGACAGCTCAATCTGCCTAAAGACATTTAGCCTAACGGCGGTTTGCCTAAAGACACATTGCCTAACGGACAGTTTGCCCAACTTACGGTTTTTAATGGATATTTCGCCTAATAGGCAAAATGTTCCTTAGGCAAACTGTCCGTTCGGCAAACTGTCCGTTAGGCAAACTGTCCGTTAGGCTAAATGTCTGTAGGCAGATTGACCGGGTACCGTGATAGAGTGTCCTAGATGTATTATATTCTAGAACAATGATCCTCTCGAGACGTCCAAAGGACGATGATAGTAAGGATGGCTTTACCAATTGGCCATTCATGACCACTCACACATGGGGTGAGAATCCACGGGGTCGATGGAGACTGGTGGCTCGATTCCAGGTTGGTTCCAAAATTCTGACATTTTCAATTCAACTGCTGCTTTGAATGGTTCAAAAAACTGAAACAGCTTCGCTGGTGCCTACTGTATCCAATGGAATTCTCATAGTGTTCGGTGAGACTATCACGCGTCATATTCTCCTCCAGGATTCTGAGTGATTTCTCATTTGTTTACGGAACATGAGCTGATATTCATCATTCTTCATCATTTGCCGACTTCAGTCGCTCCAATTTGCTCTTCATTCAGTTATCTCATAAAACTGACTTATAAATCGATCGTTTGATCTGATTTTATGAAAAATGATAGCTTGCACAAGAAAGTGGAAATACACAAAATATCGAGATTGCTGATAGAGGTAGTTTCAGATTTGTATTTGATGTTAACATCCAAGCAATAGTTGATCAAGCTCAACGAAAAGACTTCTCTAAATACTGAATTCGTTGTTTTAGGGACCTGGTGCTCATCATGGAACCGTGAAGAAGTTTACGCTGATGTTGCATGGCACCAAAGATCCACCATACGTCGGCATTGAGCCGTTGCAAGGGCATGTCAATAGCAAATTATCAGTGGTGCAGAAGGCACATAAACGAGCAGCCGTATTCTAGGAATGAAGCCGTATAGCAACACAAGGTCGGTAAAGAAACAGTGAAAGATGAAAAACGAAAATGATACGAATGAAATCCGATAGAATTTCCCTTCGTCAACGTTTAATTGGAGCGTGAAATTACTGACAATACGATGAAATTTTCTCCACAAAAAAAAATTGATCATGATTTTGATCATTCTTATTCGAGCAAATATTTGAGTACTTTGTCAAATAGTGCATTTATGAGAAAGATTATGAGATAGAGAGGTGCGATTTGATGGCGTGAGGAGCAGGGAAGTTTTCACGGATTTATTCACATTTCAATTTTTCATAATGAATTAAGCGAATTTACATTCAAATATATACAGATTTCTATAATAATGTAGATGCGAATTCGTTCAGTTGTATCATCCGAATATGTTTCCTTTTTATTTCATTGCGTTTCTATCGTCTAGACTTCTTAGATTTTCTTTTTCCCTTGTTTTAAACATTTTGTGCGTTTATTTCAACGATTATTATGTCCGGTGATAAATTATTGAATTGTCATCTTAAATCATATGCAGATAATAGATAGATTATTGAAATCTTTAAATTATTCGATCATCATTCACTCTTGACATATTTCGTGACAACATATCAAAACGAGAATGAACATTCCGCAAATGATTTCTAATCTCAACAATTTCAATTACGCACAACTGATTTCTTCTCATTGTTAGAACTGCTACGGGCTATCGTTATAATAAATCTCTGTTCGATTTCATTATTATCGCGGTTGACGACGTCTTTATTCTATTATTGTTATGATTACGATTATTACTATCTATTATGATCACTACTCTTTATTATCACAATTCATCATTATTATCTCTGATATTATTTTCTGAATATTATCATTTCAATCTTATTGCTATCAATTTTGGTGTTATCATTAGTGTAACTATTATTATTATATTTGCCATGTTACTTTTATATCCGTTCTGATGCTGTTTCCTGCGACTTCAACAACATTCCTCATGTATTTCTTTGAACGTTTTGTGTTTGTGAGTGTATTCGGCGTTGTCCATGTGACTTCTTTGTTTTGTTTTTGTATATCGTTGTCTGTTTTTAGTTAAGTTCTGTTTTTTTCTGTTTTCTTTTCATTCAGCATTCTGTACGGAAGTTGAGATTTCTTTCTCATTCATAAAGTTTTATCGTGCACTCAATCATTCTTTCGAATCGTTGATCAACCACTACTTTTCGTGTTACAACCCTGAGAAGCAGGAAATTTTCTGTTCATGTCGAAATGGGGAGATTCCCCTTGAGAATTACTTCACAGAACACCATCTTTTGACCACATTATTATGAGGACAGCTGAGGACAGATCATTGAAGAATATTATCTGTAATGAAAACGAAACCGACCAAAAAACTGTTTATTTATGACTGGCTTGTATGCTGATCACCGAATGATCAATTTATCAAATGATAAAGCCAAATCCGTGGAAATTTCAAAACATCGATGGATCAGTCCTCAACGTACCGATGATTTATATAGCACATATTGGATATTTAACGATGATATGTTAAGAAATAATAACTGCTACGATACGATATGATAACTGACCGATATGGTATGATAACGTTAGTGATATTGTAATAATGCTTATCAGCAAGCATTACTGTCATTATAACCTATTCTATCATCACATTATGCGTTGATTTGTCGATGTGAATCCGTGATAGTTTTAACAGTCGTCGATTATTGCTATCATAGTCATTATGAATGAAAACTGGTAAAGCGAGGAATTAAAGTCATTATTCATCTAACGCGTTTCTTCTTCAATCCGTTCGAATAAATGACTCAGTTGATCGCATGCTTCTTCCCTCGAATTGACTATGCTGAAAGTATGAAACTTCAAATTGATTCTATTTGATGTTTTTTCTTGCTCAGTGCTGTTGTAATCTGCGTGCTCTTGAGCACATTTAAAGTATTGCTGCATTCAGAATGATTTCCGTATGACTCACAATATGCACAGACATACAGCGGACAATTCTCATCAGTGCTTAATTGATGAACTCAAGTAATCAAGCAATGGCCCGTAATGAATATTATAAGATGATAGTTTCAGTGAAATTATCGTTTAATATGGTTGAAACGCATAAATTCTTCCGTGTACATTATTCCCGTTCAATCATCCGTCCCATCATCGATTCAGTGATGTTGATTTCCAGAAATAAGACGTCTAGAAATGTTCTGTTGACTCAACAGGAATATTTCGAATTTTTCATTGTCGATGACATCGTCCCCGTATGCACGTTCTTTGTGAACAATCTTTGCAAGATCATTGAGCAATTTGCACAGTAACCAGTTTATTTTACGGCGTATGGGTAGATGTTAGGTGGGCTCACCTTTTCAATATTCTCGCATTATTTATGAATAATTGCACAAAATCGCATGCTTCCACCAATAATAACAGCCGTAATTCAATGGTAATAAATGAGAATCATGCATGCTAGTTTCATGGCTGCAGTCAATATCAACGAAAGAAGAAAACGTTTCAAGCAAACAAAAACTTTTCAGAAAAATCAGCAATACTTTTTGCAGTGTTCTCTTTTATGAAAGTTTAATCATGCGCATATTTGTCAACTGTTGGAATGAACACTTCGAAATCGTTAACTGAAGTTCCTTGCTCCATGCGAATTGGAACAGAATCCAATCGGAATAGATGAAGTGAAAGTGGTTGATAGTAATAACTTCATCAGTTCATCGATAAACTAATAAAGTTTATCACCGATTGATCATAAATAAGAAGTTGTCCATAAAAATGATGCAGTAAATAATGTTGACCGAAACAAGTGGATCAATGTATCGATACAACTTTAGGTATTGAGCAATTTTTGTCCTTATCAATTTGTAATTTGTATATTTACGTGCTAAAATATCAGTATCAGCAATTTGTTTTACACAGCAGTTCAAGTTTGAAGATTCCTTCTTCTGACTGTGAGGATTTCCAAATATTACGCGGTAAAATCTTTACATGATACGAATGAAAGGTCAACTAAAGTTCTCCGGGGCTGTACTCTCAGTTGAATTCATATCGAATGGTGTATCTTTTGCAGAATTGTATAATATTTTACGGGGTAGAACGAGTGTGATAACGTTGCCCGCAAGTTGCAAAACAGCGTCGAGTAGTAGTTCATTTCTTTTCGGTGGAGTATACGTTTGGTGATAGATAGTCACATTTAACGATGAAATTCACTGCCGCATTCAGTAAATTTTACACAGTTGTTCCACTTGATATTTCGATAATATTAAGAATATCAATATTGATAATAATAGTAATCGAAATAATATTATAATAGTGATAATACCACCATATTATTCCATTGAACCTTTCTCTTTTATCATTCAATAATCGCAATATCCATGGATAATACAATGAATATAATGTGATACGAGAGTTACAGTGTTATAGTATGATGTCACTGTATAACAGTAATGTTGACATTATGAATTGTCATCGATATATGAGCATTTGAAGGTGCAATACAGCGCGTTGAACAGTTGCAGATTTGCGGTCATTTCACCATCAAACATTCATGATAGTACCGTGTTTGTTCAACTTCAAGCTTTTGTTCAGTCATTCGTTTTGCTCGAAGAAACTCCCTCGCGATTGTCGTTAGTAAGATTCGTAACATGAATTTAATTGAATTCAATTTGTCATTCACATACAATTGACATAATCCTTTGTATGTCATTTACAAACTTTGAAACTATCCAAAGCAAATGTTTTTTGGTTATCGAAAAAAAAGAATTTAAAGAAATCTCTTCACGGTTTCTTAATTTAAAGAGACTTCACAATTGCGCTTCACGGTTCTGTGTATTCATCCGAAGAAATTCACCCTTTTTTACCGCTTCATTTTTAAAGTTCGACTGAAAATGTTAAGTGAATGTTAGTGATAACGGCGGTCACGTGATAGTGACAGACCTGGATGGCGAGATCTGAAAATTTTTTTTGGAAAAACGATAAAAATTTTGGAAAATCGATGTAGTGTGGTAAATGTGAATCAGTTTGAAGATATGATGCTATTTTCGTAAAGATATGTGCTACCACTACGAATATGGTCAAAACTGTTGCCTTCAAAACATTGTTGTGTCTTCATATGTAGAAATATTCATAGGAAATTCCATAGTTGATGTTTTAAAGCATAAAATTGTTTATTTTCCTATACGATTCTCCATATTCTCTTCCTTATCACCCTCATCGATAATTTCAAAATGCTTTTAAGATAGAACATTCAACGCTGTTATTTGGTTTTGAAATATAAGAGTACATTATGTTCAAAACAATTGGAAAATTTTACTATGGTAGGGAAATTATGCGATGTAATTAATTTTGAATGTTGTGCTTCATACCTTTTCAAGTAATATGTTCATTTGGCCAATGTCTATCTGCCATAAACTCTCCGAAAACAAAGTAGAAGTTAGTAATACGGAGGAAAATCACATTCAATTTTGTGATATATTATCAGAAGACGTTTATTTCACTATAGTAGGGAAAAATTATTTCACTATGGTAGGTAGTAGGTATTTTGATCATCATCGCTTTGAGCATTTGGCACTTTAAAAAAACTTTTGCATTCGACGTCTTTCTCGATGTAGGTTTTCCATGTTGATCATTCCTTCATCATTTTGTGATCACCGTAGCTTTTAAGAATATAATTTGATCAGAAATATTGACTCAGCTTATTCCAACGATGATTTGCAATATATCAAAGCAATACTTTACGATGAGTGACAAAAATGAAGTCTTTCAAGAAGCTGACAATGTGGATAATACAATGAACTTTCGTCAAACATCAAACATGCGAAATGTTTCCGAAAAGATCGATCTGTAAAGAAAAAAGACGTTTTTTTTGCAGCAGCAGATATTGAGGAACTAGAAATTTTGTGTGTCTATGTGTGTGTGTGTGTGCGTGTTTCTTTGAGTGATGGTGAATAGGTGAAATAGCAATAATTTGTCAATGAATTCATTCGCCTCGGAAACAAACATTTCGTTTCATTCATTCAAATCAAGCTTCTATAGCTCAGTTGGCATTGCATGTAGTGTTGATTGATCAGTGTTCGTGTGTATGGCTCGGCTCGTGTCCAATTCAGAAATCGCAAAGGTTTTGCGTTATTTCATCAGAATTTCATCATTATCATCCTATCATTTCGGTTCTCTACACAACGCAATCCTTCTTCACTCCAAAGAACGATCACTTTCAACGAAACAAACTAGCTTACGTTTACTCACAATAACGTTGTTTACAACAGCATCCATCACGTTATCTTACGATTAGCCATCATCCATCAACGCACCACAATCATCCAATGCATCGTTAGATCCTTGGCCATATCTATGCATTTATAAGTCCACACCCAAACATCAGTCTCAACCCGAGTCGAGTTAGAGTGGATGAAATTGGAACGAACTCTGTTGCGTGTGTTGTGAGCAATTTCTATGTTGCCTATAAAGAGCAGTTGTCGAAAGCTGTAATTGTGGTACAAAAATCAAAACGGTTGCGGTGTGATAAGAATGGTGATGCGAATGATAACAGCTGTGATAACAGTTGGAATAAAGTACTGATAATACAACTGATAACAACATTATTAACAGTAATAATGATAGTAAAAATAATGATAATAACATTAATAATAAATATTAATAATAGCAATAGTAATAGTAAATATTACTAACAATAATAGCAATTGTAATAAAAATAACAATAATAATAATAACAGTAACAATAATAATACTACTTATAATAATAAATAGTAATAGTAATCATAATAACAACAACATGATTAATACCGATAACAAGTGAGGTAATCTCACCAAAAGTAACGAAAATAATAGCAGTAATTGCCTTCCTAACAGTGTCGGTAATACTCTGATAATATTTATCGAACAAGCAGCAATATCAGCCCAAATAGCGCTACCTACACAAACAATAATCGTGAATATCCACCTCCGCTTAAAACGAGATGATTTGCCCACGTTCATATGATGTCATGCATGCATGCGTAATTTTGTCATGCACTATCGGGTGTTGTGCACCCTCGTTGTTGTTCATTCACTCGCATGTAATTGCTTACGTGAAAGCACTGATAATATTTCAGATCTCGAAAGAACAAGAAAAACATTAATGACGCAAGTGCTTGTTGAGTGCATTAAAAGCTAACGATGAATGCTTTTTGAGCAGTTCAGCTTCTATACGATGTCAAAAACTGATCATTTTGAAGCATGTGTTTTTGTTTCGTTCAATTCATTCAGTATTAGCTCGTAGAAGTATCAGTCGTGAAGATTTCTACGGTATCGTAAGAAAATATCCGGCCTTTGCCATCCAGTTTGATGGTTTTTGAACCGGTTTTGGCATTAAACCCAACGATATCGTGCTGCTGCTCATCACTTGTGCCACCATCCGATCATTAATAAATTATCGAATCACTGAAATTTATATCAATTCAATGATTTATGCTAATAGATCTTCTTCGACATTCGGATCCGAACTTGTCTATCGAGTGACCATGTGAAACAAGCTGTGCACTCACACACTATTCAAATCCAAATCAGTTGCTTCATTTCACAATCAAATTCTGTTATCATCATATCGCTGCTGATTAAACTATGCTGATTTCACTTATTAATCGATCATTTTCGATCGTTTTTGTTCCGCATATTGTGAAAGCTCTCTTTTTTGCTGGAACTAACTGAACCGGTGGTTTCAAAGAAGAACTGTTGCAACTGAGATGTTCCACATCAAACAGATTGGAACGTGACGATGTTCCATAGACCAGTTCCATTTCGATCTTTCTGATATATTTCGATTTTCTAAGCGAATACACTCAATTGTCCGTCCGTCCGTCTTACCACTATGAAGAATGTAATATTGCATCAGAAAATTCCGTCAAAAGTTTATTGGTTTTCATTGACCAAATGATTTGCTAATTGCATCTTTTGACTAATCGTATTTTGGAACATTCTATTGAAAACAATCAGTTGATTATGAACGATAGCAAAATTTTCGCGAATTCAATGTACCAATTCGCCGACTCTCCACTCTCTCATGGCTGCTGCTAATGAGTAGACTCAGAAATTGCTTCGCAAACTTTTTACTGTAGCAAATTAACAATAATTAATCGATTCCATGGAATTAACTTAATATTTCAAAAACTTCATAAAGCAGTAGACTGCGATCATTTTACAATAAGTCAACTTTTTGCCTTACATGTCTAGTTTTGGTGTTGCTGTGAAGATCATTCTCATAATCGCACGTTCACGTCATTTCATTTCGACATTGAGTGGCGTTCAATTTTCGTGATATGAGATGTGTTGTCTGTCTTTCGACGTGACTTTTATGCATGTTTTGTCTATTTTTGAAATGATTTTTTGAAATTGAATGGTGGAAGTTTGGAATGTTTGCGAGAAACTGAAACGTTCGTGAGTGAGCATTCCTTAATTGCAGACATCGTGCACTTTGACTTTTGGATTGTAACAACAGGTTGTTTATTTAATAGTAAAAACTATGAAATCTATTCGTTCAACTGTCTCGTCAATTTTCAAATTTGTTTTGAACACTGACCTGAGAATCACCAACCGTTGTTCATGATAATTACGAGTTCCAGCACTTTCTCACAGTGATTGTTTACTTTAGACGTGAATTTGTTACATGATTCCTAAGTCTCATTCTAGCTTCCAATTAATCACTGCGCTTCATTTCCTTTCATTTCGTTTTGTAGTAATGGAATTTTTGATAATAGAATACTGGAATAGAGATGTTAGGTAATAATTACTGGGACTGTGTCGTCGAATGAATCATAAAGTCATGGGATTTATCATTAGTATTCACATTATCTGCTCATATGTATTAATTTGTAGAATATCATTATCGCATAATATGTTCACCAATAAATATTTGATCAATGAACCAGTAGCAGTTGATAATGATGTGTTTGTTGATTTCGGATGTTTGTCGCACAGATTATTGCAGTTATGGATTGTTTTTAGTCACTGCTGTAAAATTGGATGTAAGTTGACTTTATCACTCGTCCAGACATTCTCCAGCCGTGTGCGTGGCGAATTTGTTGTTGATATCATTCATTGTTCACAAATTATTTTCACTCGAATAGAAATTTCCGTCGTCGTTCAGATATGTGATCGATTCGTTCGCATATTTACCCTAATTATATATTCACATCCACTGAATATGTTTGTCTAATATTTCATATCTTAATCCCTTCAAATGCTCCACACTCTATCAATGTGTTTCACAGTACTTGAACGTTCAGTTCAGTCTCCCTTCTGTTTAAAGATTTACTTATTATATGTAGTAAGTAATGATGTCTAGGCGCATAAAAGTAAGGCAAGGCTGTAAATTGCATTCGCAATGCAAACACAATATGTTGCAAATTGTAGGCAGTTAGCTGAATGCAAGTAATTAACCTTCCGTTACTCAGCGTATGTGTTGTTAGTTTAAGCTTTATGCAGTCAGCAGTAACCAACTTTAATAATCCACACACAAATGACGTTTCACATTTAACGTATTTCCACTCAGTCAACTCTGACTAACTGTTATCTCCTCTCATTTCAGAAGAACTTCTTCAACTCCGATGCATTTTTATCCGTTTACTTACTCGTCTTTGTCGTATTTTCCAGCTTACAACTAACCATTGCTCAAATCGATTTCATGCTTCTGTGCTTTCACGCTCAGTGATCTTATTCCATTATCGCCATCCGTTGTCTTCACATTGTTATTCAAAACAGTACCAAAAGTTGGTGATTCTAAGAGAAAATAAGCTGATTCGATTCAGAAAGAATCGAATCAGCTTATATTCTTGTAGAATTTGAATGCAGTCACATAGGCAGGATGACATTTATGGTTAGTGTCGAATTGAGAATAAATAATTCGCCAATAATTCATATGGATGAATGCGTAGTTGCCTGCTCATGTGTAAGCCGTAAACTGCGCAACGTTAGTGTGTCTGAATCCTTGCTTTGAATCTTTAACGCTTCCACTGCAATTCATCGATTCGCAATTCTATGTTTCTTGGTTGATTTACGATTCAGTGTACTTTATTAGTATTGCTAAGCCGATGGCAACGTTTCGGCACTATGCCACTTTAATGAACGAACGTAATAAACTATTCCCATGCCAGAAGACGATGTTTTCTAAATGATTGCAATCGGCCAGATTGTTTGGCTGAGAATGAGACTCTTCGAGTGTTCCGCAGTGAACATTGGTCTGCGCGATTGTAACCGATTGTAACTGTCTTCTTGAATTAATCCTTGCATTAATCTTCAAAAATGGCATTATGTGAAATCGCTTGTTGTTCATTTTGCTGCGAAACTCTCTCTCTCTCTCACACAATCCATCCAAATCATTCGATAACAATCTTATCTGCTTACGATTTTTCTTTTTCATCCAACAGCTATCTCATCCCCTTCACGATCAGATTGTAAATATTTTTGCATGAGAATGAAACGACGATTCAGTTGGTCATTAATTCTGCGACTTCATTCAATGGTTTTTTGAAGTGTTTTTGTTGATTGCACACGACGCTTCTTCGATTAGCAATTTCTGCGTAAGAATGTGCAATGTGCACGTATTCGAGTGCATCATTAGTCGCTATTGTCAAGGTTATTCGTTCCATTTCCATTTCGTTTTGACATATCAAAACGAAAATCTCTCTTAAATTATTCTTGACATCTGTCCTTGATCCTGTATGGATGAAGAAGCAAAAAATAATTACAATCGTTCTGATATGTTTGCGCTGCCTTCTTTGTCCAGACTGATAAGAATCCAAGCGGATGCAATAGGAACTTCAAGTAACATCGCTCAGATTTGACAATCTGTAAGGATTTATTTTAGCGTTGTACATATTTCAAGTTGTCATCGTTCGATGTCACTTCTTAGGAAGGTTGCGATTTCACATCATAGCTGTCTAGTGAAATATTACTGCTGAAAAGATAGACGACTACCTTCGAATTCCTCCCATTGTAATAGTATTATTAGTATCTTTGGTATTTTTAGTGTAATTGCTATTTTCCTGATATTAATCATTATTTCTAATGTTGTTCCTGTGAGAGTTGACGAATTCTAGTCACATACTAACAACATTCCATTCATATCAATCCAGCTGAAGTTTATAGTTTCTAGTTTCTGGTTTATGGGTATTACTAGCGCTTCTACTGCTCGAGTTTCATGGTCCCATTCGTTAAACACGTCGGTTCAGTGGTGGGGAGCAGGAGTCCGAATGTGCTTGTTGCAATATATTTGGACTTTTCTGTACTTAAATGGAATCCGTCGAATTCCAATTGTTCGAAGTTGTAATCGGAATTTTCAGGCGTAAACATCCAATAATAACGCGCTTAACGAATAATCTCGTAAAAAGGCAACAACACAGTTGCATATAAATAGTGTTCATAAAGGAAGCAGTGATATAAATAAATATTTTTGCGTTGTTACATTACACAATTAAGTGACAGGTGACGAATGAAGCAAATGCAATAAGCGAGAAACATTTGATGGATGCTTTGTGGAAATTATTTATTGCCTCTAATAAACGATAGAATCTGTTGATAATTTTGTTGATTATCCAGAAAAATTTAAACGCTTAACATAAATGCTTAACATCATTCGAATTTTTTCTATCGTCTCATTTTTCTTAAGTGGTCAATTCAGTGTTGGATTGTTTATTGGAGAGCAACCCTGAAACATCGTTTATGAGATAGTCCAGCATTTAACGGCATTCCTTCAAAATGTCAATAAACCTTTAAATTGAACAATTTGATATCATTAGACTCGTTTGAAGTGAGAACGAATCGACGAATTCTTTTGAAATTTGCGATTTTATTAGATTAAAAATTTGTAAAACTTCAATCGACTTTTCATTTCAATGCGTTTAAATGAAAGTGACAAAGGGATTCCGTCGTAATCGTTCTACTTTTTTCCTCCGTAAAGGGATTCTCTCGTAAGCATTCGTTTTTCATCATCCCATCACCAATCGTCAGCCGTTTTCTTTGCTCTTCCCATCAATAATGCATCAACGAATGAATAGCTGAATAGAACCTGCAATTATCATGCGTAATTAAACATCTCAAATTGTTAACTGTTTTATGGGCAAGTTAACTTGCATATTTGCTAAAAATTACGTCTAATTTACCTCCCGTCAGCAAGTGTACGCGCATCGGGACAAACCCATTCTCATTATGAGCTTAGGCTTATGTCATGTAGTTATCATGCACACACAGGCCCATCTGTGCATGAATTAAGCACATCTAGCATGCACACGAATGTGTCTCGTCTCGTTTCATATGCTAATATATCCAACCGTATTTATCTTCCTTCAGCAATCGCCTTTCAGCACTTCTCTTTCTGTGCCCTTTCCTTCAATAATGTGCAGTAACGAGTGGTGAATGTCTGTCTCAATAATGAGCGAACAACTAAATGAACAAATGAATGAATATAAACCAAGTAGATAGGGATTTCGTATATCCTCCACATAACTATGCAACAACTAATGATATTGCTCCACCTAACACCCCTTTTAGATCTCAATTCAGTGCATATGTCATCATCATATCATTCATTCAATATCCGTTCAATCTGTCATATTCTCCTTGTGACTCTCATCATCATTATATCATTTCTCAATAAAGTCTTGTCGTATCTTGTCTTGTCTTATCTTAAGTACTTCATTCGAATGTTATTCGTTCAAATTCAAATTTTAAACAAATTTACGCACCAACATCCGCAATAAATGCTATATAATTTCATTAATAACATTCATTGATGACGAAAGATGACGGAATATAACGTTATTGTGAAGATGTTAATTAAACTCAATCATACTTTAATATCAACGGAATTAGTTGTGTTTCGTTGATGCATATTGAAAAATGTGGAAAACATGCATTTGAATTATATCCTTTGGTTGGAAAAAACTGCAGCATTGGGTGGCTTGTTTTAATTTATCGTTAATAGTAAGCCTGAGGATATTTGAAGTTTTCTGATCGATGCGTTCGTATGTGATGATCATTCGTCATGAATATTTAATCAGTTTGAATGTTTAATTACTTTCTGTGGTTATAATTTATAAATCAGTCGAATATACCAGTGAAAAAAACTGTTGAATATACCACTGAATACTATTCTTCCTTTATTACTGAATTAAAGTTGTGTTTACTTTTACCTTTTGATGACTGCGTACAAACATTATGAAATAATGAGAAAATGAACATCCATATCATGTATCCATATCATATCATGTACACACATATATGCTATAATATTCTCATATTTCCGTACTTCTCACTAGTGATTTACAATGTTTTCAGTGAAATCCTCTTTAGACTTATTATAGTTATGCTTACCGCCGTTATTCCCAAATGCAATAGTGGCAGTTTCAGCGTGAAAAATTACGACAAATTGCTTGTAATAGTCGAATTCAAAGAAATTTATGAAGCAGAAGAATGGTTTGCTGCAAAAAAAGTTGACATTCAATAGAGCAAAAACTGATGCCATTCGAAAATTACAAATCGTGTTTTCATTATCAGCTTCATGATACTTCAATATAAATGTTGTTCATTGCCACTGCACTCAGCCAGTTCATTGAAAGACGCGATAATTATACTGGCGTTGACTTGTTTCGATTGTGGAACGAAAAATTACAAACTTATTTTCAGCATCATCTGCTGTTCATTCGTAATGAGTGCAACGGATGTTAAACATGCGATCGAGGTGCCTAAAGCTCAACGTAAGGAACGACCGTTCTATAAGGCCAACGATAAACCGCCATTCCTTCTCGCTTTGCTCTTTGGGTTTCAGGTTCGATTTTAGGCGTTCTCTTTTCAGCCAATTTTCTCATCAAGCAGTATTGTAAACCTGAAATCTTATTTCCTGAACGCTCATCTTTCATCGAGAATTGATCAGAAATTTAACGTAAGAAATTTCTCCAGAATGATACACTTGGATTGATTTATAAAGGTGATGAACTGATAGAAATTCGAGATTTTTGGATGCAAATTTTTCGAGGCTTAATTTATTAAACTAATGTCATAAAATGTTATAACACGCAGTGGTAAACGAGAGTAATCACTAGAAATATGTTCATTTTAGCAAGTAATGGTATGCGTGAGTGCTCTGCTGACCATTCCATTTATCCTCTCCAATGAACTGTGTCCCGGTCGAGACGTTTATGATCTGAGAGTGAAACTTATTTCGTCAACATTTGTTATTAGTGGTATCTCAACAATTATTCAAACGTTACTCGGAATGAGGTGCGTTGCTGTTTGAACAGAAATTTATCTATTGTTATGACTTATTACAGCATTCCTTTGAACGCGTCTCAGAGTTCGTAAATCACGTTCCTACAATACAGATTGTGACACAATATTTCTCACAATTCTTACAATTGTCATTATATTTATGCCATCGGATTCATATGACACTATTATTTCTGATATATCCCACAGTCTGTATAATACAGCATGTGATATTTTATATTTGTTGACTTGTTATCGTGAGCACATCTGTAATTTTTTATGGTAAGTTTATTCTGAGATATATCCTGAGACTCAGCATACTTTCCGAATCTCTTATGGTGATATTTGGAGACTTTCAATAGCACCCCCTTCAAGCCATTCTGATATTTTGACATCTGATGATGATGCTATTCATCTGGAATAGTTGAGAATGTTTCCGCGATGTCAAGAACTTCTGAATGTCGAAGATGCTAGTTGATTGAAGTGCCCGAGCCAAAACCACTGAACGTTTTGTGAGTTGTTCAGAGATCCTGCCGGTGATAGACATTATCTCTAGCCCAAAAGCACTCTCATTTTCCGTTTTAAAGTGTCTGAAATTACGAAACCTCTTAAGAAGAAGACTTGCTCATTCAGCATGAACGCGGAACGTAATATGTAAACAAAAAAGCACATCAATGAAGTGCTTTCACTACGAGTGCTTTTTCAATGGCAAAAACACAATTTACCGACAGCATTCATTTCACACAAAGCTATCGAAAAATGAACAATTTTTTTGGGAATACTGCGGATTGTTCTCTTATTTATTGCATCTAATTCATTTTGACTGATATCAACGCAAAAAGACATGCAAAGAGATTAGCCGTGCGATTTTTCCAAAAATGTTCTTTCGGAATTTCAATTGTCAAATTGTATTTTATTCGGTTTTGTTGGCTCATTTTCTGTTCCCTTCATCGACATTGAACCAAGCAATGACATCAAACGAAAACGTGAACGGTTTGTGTGGCAATTTTTTGAGCGTTACGAACAAAACACAAATTGGAATTGTTTAAAGAGATTCTCTTTAGCCACATTCCAGTCCAACATTAATTCTCAAAAGTATTTCCCATCCAAATCATTTATCACAATGCCTTTTTTCTTATTGATGGAAAAGCCGCAGCAAAATCAACAACAAAAACAGAAAATTGAGGTTCCCAGTGCGTGTTTGAGGAGATGGAATGAGATAAACATTTTGTTGCAATTGAGTAATGAAGGAAGCATCAATAGATCAATCGATGGGTTTAAATTTGAAGTATCTTGAAAGAATTATTGAAAAAGGTGATTTTTCGAAATTTCAGGCTAGCCTTATTGCAAGGCACAGCGTTTGCGTACATACCGTCCATTCAAGTGTTCATGATGTTACCCGAATACAAGTGCACCGCATCAGAGATCGATTTCGTGCCGATGGAAGATTACGAAAATAAACTCACTATTGTATGCATTGCTTTTCATTGAGATGTTTGTGCAGTTGCCCTTTAGAACATCACGGTGCCACAAAGTAACTGTAAAAAAGGTTCTAATGAACTGAAACGTTTGAGGTTTTCTCCAGCGAATAATGTGATCGATGGAATTTCCGAATAGAAATAATGAAAAATGTTCACTTCTACCTGAAATTACTTGAACCATCTGAAGTTCACTGACGATTTCCTGATCGTTTCTAGTGGGCTGAACGAATGATACAGTTCAAATCAAGGCCTGAAAATTTTCAAATCATTATAAAATTTGATTAATTGTGAAAAAATTTAATATTGCTGAATTATAAGGTGTGCAGTTTGTAAATGGCTCGATGCTAGAGTAATTTCAGATTCAAGGATGTCTGATAGCATCGTCACTGATTCCGATTGTAATCGGCCTAACCGGTATCGTTGGAGTGCTAACCAAATTCATCGGTCCAATTACTGTTTCACCGTTGATGCTTCTGCTTGTTCTCTCATCAGTTGATCTTTGCGTTGAACGAATCTCTAAGCATTGGGTTGCTGTCATGTGAGCGTTTTCTTTTTTTTTTCAAATTGTCGTTCCATCTTCGGTTCATTATAAGTATATAGTTCGAATCAAGGCCTGAGGCCTATAAGTATCTGTTAACTAGACGTTTTCAAAAACATTTCATTTGTTTCACAACATGTCGAATGTCCTCCACTATCAATCGAGAAAGGCATCAAAGGTGCCCTATTTTAGCGACAAGAAAGAAACTTGTTAAAATCATCGCAATGTACCTCTTTCTAGCTTGAATTAGAGTATCAATTCGTGCGGTACTTAGAAAGAAACGAGGTGATTTGGCTGCGATTTCGTTGATTTCGGGTGGTCGATTGTTTGACAAGGATTCAAAACCGTTGTGCTGAACGAAGTGATTGCGTAGTGGTGTATAACAATACCATAGAAAAAGGTCCAGAAAAGTCATAAAAGACTCATAAGGGATTAGAAGAGAAATGAGTGAAACTGGATTGGTCAGGATTGAAGTTTTGATTTAGAAAATTACCCATTTCAGACAAGCAGTCGCACTATTTGCCACAATACTTTATTTGGCTGAATGGCGAGTTCCGGTGCTTGCCTTCAAGAATGGACGTTTGAAAACTGTTCGCACGAATGTTTTTGGTCAGTATCCGGTGAGTGTTTTGATGGAATAGCTCATGACGTTGTTTTCTGATAGTGTCATTGTCCCACAGGATTGCTTCATTAGATCAAGACTGGGGAAGATTTTTGAAGAAATGCTAGAAAATGTTTGCGAATTGGTGAATTTTTATTCAACGGATTCTAGGCAATTCGGATGGAAGAATTTCAATTCATTTTTCATACTATAGTTAACATGCGATGAAAATGGTGCTCCTTTCGTCTTCTGGAGTTTATTCAGGTAGTGTAATGAACTGAGAATACGATGACTTTCTGAGATTGATTTCACAATTATGAACTCCTTTATCAATGTTGAATTTTACTCCTTCGTTGCTTGAAATCATCTAATAACATCAAATCATCTATTCCTTATACGTTGCGTAAAATAAATCGCACGTCAAAACTGCTGAATTGTACCACTATGATGTGGTATTTAATTCAGTTATTTATTTCATCGAATTTAATTGCCATTAATATCTTCAGTTATTTTCAGTACTTAATTGCGATTCTTACGTCATGGGGTTTTTGCTTGTTTTTGACGGTGGCCAATTTGGTACCAGAGGATAGCGCGGCACGACTGGATAAGAACGAGACTTTGGCCGTGATACGACATGCTCCGTGGTTTCGTCTACCTTATCCAGGACAATTCGGCGCACCTCAGTTCCATATGGGTCTCTTTTTGGCATTCGTCGTGTCGGCGTTGACCTCAGTGTTCGAGTCAGTGGGTGACTACCATGCTGCTGCGAGGGTTTCTGATGAACGATCACCACCGTCGCACGCGATCAATCGCGGAATTCTTGCCGAAGGTCTGATAATATCCTCTGCAACCATCTCATGCGGATTTCTTCCGTTTCATCATAAAATTATACAATAATTTCTCAGTTCTTGTTCACTTTACCCATTGCCAATGGAGTGACGAAAGATTTTGTAAAGACTTCTTGCTTCAAAAATATTTAATTTGTTTCACAACGTGTCGAATGTCGTCCACTATCAGTCGAGAAAGGCATCAAAGGTGCCTCATTTTAGCGATAACAAAGAAACTTGTTAAAATCATCGCAATGTACCTCTATCTAGCTTGAATTAGGGTATCAATTCTTGCGGTACTTAGAAAGAAAAGGGGTGACTTGGCCGCGATTTCTTTGATTTCTTTTTTCAAACCTTTGTTGTTGCTTTAAGGGTCAGGATCATTTTTGGCTGGCTTATTCGGTACAGGAGTGGGCATGACAACACACACTGAGAATATTGGAGTTATCGGTGTCACAAGGGTGAGTTTACGATTCACACTTAACAAATACACTACCTACTCTTCATTGGCCTGGACGAATCGCTTTTGCGCTCACAATGAGAGAGAAGTTCAAGATTTTGAAACGATGATGATGAGCTTATTTGAAACGCACCACATTTCTCAATTGAAGAGGTAATTTTGTAGAGGATCATTCGCTGAAACAAGAATGCATGAATAAGTTGAGATGTAAGGGAATATAGGAGTGCTGAAATGTAGGTGGCAAGTCGATATACAATGGTAATCGCTGGTCTGATGCTCATCTTTCTGGGTGCGTTTACAAAGCTAGGCGCTGTTTTGTCTACAATACCGGATCCGTTGGTTGGCGGCGTTTTAGCCAGTAGTATGGCGATGGTTGGGGGTGTGGCGATCGCGAACGTTCAACAGGTTTGTTTCGTTTGACCGTCGAACTTCATTATGGCTAATTTTACAATTATTTTCAATGCCTGCATACATTTCTTGAGAGCACTTGCAAATTACTTCCGTTCGATCGTTTAATATGAAATTCTAGAGCAATCTGGATATCATATTGTGGAAAATTGGAGACGACTTGCACGATTTTGACAAAAAAAATCTGAATTCTTTTCAGGTCGATTTGAAGTCATCAAGAAATATCGCCATTTTGGGTTTCTCCATAATGGTCGGTATGATTGTGCCGCAATATTTCAAAGATCATCCCATTCAGACAGGTTTTGTATTTTTTGTAGACAATACTTTTTATATTTCGTGAAAATCTTCCTAAGATTACAACTTCATCGCACTCAGTATCAGATTCTAATAATTCCAACCATTGGACCTACTCGTTAGAAGAGTTACGATGAAAAGTTTGGTCCAAAAATTGGAATTGCTCTGAGTGGCCAGTTGGAATGAAATCTGAACGAAAGATTGATCACTTCAGGCAATGCTACTCTGGATCAAGTGCTGCTTGTACTGCTTACATTACCGATGTTCGTTGGTGCCTTCGTTGCGTGTATTCTCGACAATACTGTCACAGGTTTGTTCATCAATTGTGAAATTATGAAATTATTATTATGATTCTATAAAGATATTTTAAAAATTATGTTTTCAAATCAACCAATCGACAGTGACATTGTAGGAGTGACACGAGAGCAACGTGGTCTGCGATCTCGAGGTCTTGCCTATGATTTGGGCGAGAATGGTGTTGACACGTACGCCTTCTCACCGTTCCTTATGAAGCTCGTCGAGAAGATACCATTTCTGCAGTTTGTACCATTTTTACCGAAAGAAAAGAAGATCACCAATCGTGTCAGTACGGGACCTTAGCGACAAAATTGCGACGATTAAACAACCGACCGACGGATATACTATGATATTGAGTGTGATTTGAGGTCGAATTTGCAATATGAACAATGAAATTGTATAGTTATCACCTTGTGTATAGTGTCGTGTAAACTGTTGCCTTTTTCTGTTTAGATTTCATGATATCATTCATAATAACTGAATAGAAGTGATATATTGGTCAAAGTAATAATAATGATAATAATTACAATACTATTGCAATAATATCAGTACCGAATGTTTTTCATTTCATTTATAATTCATAATTGGTTTTTGCATCTATTGTTATATCATATTCATTCCATAAAATATTGTACATATTCCATATAGTTATGGAAATTAATGTGATCGTGAGGAGTCACGTAAAACATTAGAATAGTTCTAAGAATTCGCTAGAGTTTGAGTCGATTGATATTGATAACTTGGTCTCGGTGATTTTCATGTGTTCATGTGCTCTTTTCACGTCAAATTTTGGTCATGCAATAAGGAGTGGTTTCCATAACGAAGCATTAGGTAGTGATAAATATACTCGAACGCATAATCTCAAATGATGTGTGACATCAGACTGAGTTAATGAGAAGTTAGAATATTGCAATGGTGGTAATGTGTTCTCTTATTCATCTTATTGGTCTTCGTCAGCGTATTTCACTTATTCTTTGTCATTCTCCACTTTATTCCGGATTCCTCGTAAATTGTTCATGAAAGTTATATTTCGAAGCGTTTGAATTGTATTATTTCCATAATCATATCGTGAATATACGTCTTAAATCATTCCCTCATTGGGAAGTCAATAACTAGCTCAGACTGTTTTAATCCAATTTTCAATTCATTCGAATTCTGTCAGGTGTAACTAGAGCTTAGCTCTATAACATAATCTTTATTGACTCATTTGATGTGAGCATCGTTTCAACTTTTATTGGTCTCATAGAATATTTCTTTCTTCCCGTTTGAGTATTATTTCTTTCTTCGTATTGTAATATTGCTTGCTGACTCTGTGATTAGTATTTGAGTGATTCTCTCGGTGACGCGATTTCCAAGATTATTTGGTAATGTTTTATTGTCATACCTATTGTGACACATTGCAAAATGCTTAGTGACAGAGCCGATTGATATTCAATTCGCTCGTATAATCACTGCATTATGACTGTCATTTTACAGTCTCGCATGAATTATTCCATTGAAAACTTGTTGTGTTACCCAACCTTGTGATAATAACGATGAAACGATCATAATTCCAAACAATGAAAATGTGACTTTCAAATAATATTCTTTAGTGGTGAAGCGTGAATGTTCAATACTTTTATTCGTCGTCAGCTATTATTTTATTGCTTTCATTCACCTCATTTAACATTATCATTCATTATCCATGTTTCAAAGTTTTATTGGATTTCCTTCGTTCATTGTGTCCAGATCAAGCGAAAAAGTCCGAATCTGAATCATCCTCTTGCTTTGGCGCTATTTTCTTCGCCATTTCATCCGAGCTGCTCGAGTTACGCTTTTGCTGTGGTTGACGTTGGCCTGACTTTTCGGTTTGTTGTTCACCGAGTATCCTTGACAGGAAACTTTCACCTGCACTTTTCGCACTTTCCACTGCCTGCATCGAGCTATTCGATGTGCCGGACGGGGCAGGAACAGTTAATTCAGCTGTAGTGATGGCAGTATTCTGCGCTGGACTGAAATAAATGACTTTTGGGGAAGGAGTAAACTAAAGAATTGATGTCTGAAAACTAAAGAATCCATCAATTTTCACTATACACATGAACTGGAATATCCGGGAATTACTTTGCAAAGATCAGTGCTGAACGATTTGTGACAATTTCAACGACTCCATTGATTCAATAAGGAATTAAAGTACCTTTTCAGACTGGTCATTGGAGTGGACTGTTTCGTTTTCAACTTCATCTCAAAGCTGTCCTCAGTGTCTGATGAAGTATCCTCAGATCGGGTCTTTATTCAAAATGTCAAGCATTTTTCGATAACTTTGTGATGATTTCGAACGAGCTTAATGTGAACATTCAATCATTGTATATCAAAAAACTTTGGAAACAAGCAGAAACGAGCAAACCCTCTTTCGAAAGGATATTTGCTCAATACAGCTAGCAATACTTTCGATCTCTGTCGAAGGTCAAAAGTGAATTAAGTAAGTACTCTGAACAGGTTTAATCAAGACCATTCAATAGAAATCTTTGAAAGCATGCAACCAATTTCCCAGATCTACTTCCCTAATACATATCTTATCGGAAGAATTGTGAAAGAACTGAATGGTGGCCTAGTTGTTTTCAAATGAAGACTCACCCATCATTTGATCACTATCATGAGTTTTCAGTCCAGATAAATTCACATCAGATTTCTCACGTTCATTTTCAATATTACTGGCTTTTTGAGGTTGTTCTTTTTGACTTGATCCAACATTCTGCTCACGATCCGTCTTAAACAAAATCGTTCGTTTCGGAGCAATCAAACAATCCGGATTATTCGCATTAATGGCTGCTGATTGCGTTCTCGGATCCTTCTCTGTATTCGTTTTATCGAACGGCGCCACTGATTCGTCGTCATTTCTCAACTGATCGCGATATTTTTTGAGTAATTCCTCGGCTCGTATCTCATCCAAATCATCCTTGCTTGGCTCCGGTACATCCGGAATGGATGTTGCGTCTGAAAATGACTGAAATTCTTTTCCGGTTTGGTTCGAGTTCAGAAAAGGATCAGTTCTCTCTGACAACTCAAAAATATTCCAAAGGCCCTACAAAGTTTGTCGTTTTTTGTGGGAAGATCAATCCGATACGGTGGCAAAGGTCATAACAAATTGACCCAATATGATATTTTTTGCACCAGAACAAAACTTTTGCTCACAGTTAACACTCATGATAAGTCAAAATAAGTTTCCTCCTATTGTTTGGTCATTATCATCAAGTATCATTCTTTCATCAAGCATGTTCAAAAGGATTCTATTATTTCTTTACGTAACTGTAAGAGAATCGCATCACAATGAGATTGTAATTGACTTTTCACAAACCGATTTGATTAATACGATGCCTGATCTCCGTTAGGCTAATAGCTCCGCGATCTTGATTGATTGCCGTAAATTTAGTTGGTGGTTGTAGGGTGGCCAAATCAACGGTCCGATAGAACTGAACTGAGGACAAATGAATGCGGTGATCGCGAAGAATCCTCAGATCAGACGCTATCTCGTTCAAACGTTTACGAACGCGTTGCAGATCTGTTTCGAGCATAGGACCACTAAAATTTGTTACTATTTACAATTAGATAGCTCATGTTCCTTTCAACACACTCTTATTTGGCTGATCAAACACCGAATCATTATCAACTGAACGGTCCTCCAAAAACTTATCTCCTCATACTTCATGGTTTTCGAAACAAAATATCTTATGAATTGAATGAGCTCCGTCCGGTTATCTTGAAGTGAGCCCAAAGAAGTGAGTAAGGTTCTTGAGTTGCATCAGTAGTTCCTTATCTGCCTCTTAAATTTGATCTGGAACTCTGAGCAATACTCTTTTATCAGAACGTCAGCCAAGTACACGATCAAATATATTCTATTATCTTGCATACCATTACATCTAATGACTCTTACATGCTTACCATTATCCAACACAAACATTTGTATGCAAACACTTAGTTTACTATTGCTAAATTTACTGTTTATGATGTTTATAGCTCTCATATTCATATGAATCAGTGAGTTAATCCTGGTGCGATGTAAATGATCGCACTTCAAATATATAGCGTGAACTGCACCTGGACGGAATAGGATCATTTGGTTCGAGATTGGGTTGTGGTATTCTCGGAGGAATTGCCACTCGTCCTTGTCCCAAATCCCAGTGATATTTACTCGTTGACAAGCGATCAATGATTTTATCTGGTCGGCGAGGCTCATAGTCAATCGCATTCTGACGACCGTCCAATAACTTATCAGTCTGAATCCATTGATTTTTGTCAGTGGCATTTGTTTTGCTAATTAAATTCTATTTCATCTTGAAGAAAACTGTGGAAATCACTTAATCCATCACTTATTCAACTGGCAGTGCCCTCACAGACGCTTAGGCGTAAACCATTTGTAAGTGAAAATTTCGCAACTACTATTTGCCTCGTAAAAGGAGAAGGCAATGAGATATCATAGAAAGTGCACTCAATGTGAGTAAAGAATACAATGGAACGGCAATTCAACAACAGAACGGCAAATCACAATTCTTCTTCGACGTGCGCTAGATGTGGGGTTTTGATGACCTGTGAAGATTGTTTATGGAGAGAAAGACAAACGAACCATGGTGTAAGTGAGAAGGTCGGGTGGATTCCATTGAGGATATTTGTTTTTGAGAAATTTGATGTAATCATCCTGCAAAATTCATCCTTTATCATTTGTTTATTCATTCATTCATTTCTTCATTCACAAAACATGACAATTAATTGGCCATTTTTTCAAACCACGATCCAAAAATCTAAGAGTAAGGATCATACCCTTATTTAGCAAGAGGTAAGAACAGAAAAATATACGAAACAACTTTTTAAGAGATACAACATCAATAAGTCAGAATTTTGGACCCAGATTTTGCGCTCTCAAAAAGTTTAATTTCCATCTTCGAGTTCACGAGTAACTTAAGGTCACTAATGGAAGTAGACGAGAAGATTTGATAACTTCAAATGCATTCATCAAGCAAAGACACAAATGGAGACTTACGCGTGCTCTCTTAGCATGTTGTAATCTACTGTCAATAGCCAACAGTCTACGTTCAACTTGTTGCAAATGATTACTTCTTTTTAGACGATCTGAAGACATTTTCTACCAAAAAAGACTGGTGGTCAAAATCAGCTCAAAGCAGCATCGATTTGGGATAAATAGCAGTCGTTCAAATGCCCACCATAGCCACCTAACAATTACGCTGCAGACACTGTTCCATTGGAAGTTGAACAACACCTTACTGGTTCCGTTGTCATGGTGATTAAAGCATTGGTTTACTGCACGGAATTCTGCATAGTAAACGAACGATTTTGCCGTAATATGGAACACATTATACGAGGAGATATATACAGACCTGGATAGATTTATCTGAATTAATCTGAATCAGCGGCATTGTATCGATGAACATTGAGCGTATAACACAGATATAGCTGAGATTCACCGACGGTAATATATGGTAGCATCGGTCAGTGATAGTGATGAGTGCTTATTGCTTACAATCAATCAGCAGTGAACAGCTGTAGAAGGAAAACTTTCGAATGCGAGTTTGTCCTTCAATAGGAGATTTTTCTTCTTAATAGCCATGATTATGTTCAGCAAAAAAAGAAATCCCAAAATCTTATCCTTTGACTAAACTGACCCGAGCTTATGGTTCACTTGGAGTTGAAAGTGTCAGAGTGGGACATTTTTGCCCATTCTTAGATCAAATGACTTGAAGCAATTGTAGGACACTAACAGATTGCTTTCGTATGAACCTTAATTCCTAACCACTTACAAATAAACAGTTTCATGAGTCTCGAACGACGATTTTATGCCCTACAACAGATGAAAGTTTATGATGAGTGATCTCATCATCTTGCTATTTACTGATATTGATGTGATTTTCACATGCGTATAGAAAAGTAACTTTCTAAATGTATACTCACTGAATACCGCTTCAGTTTACCTCAAACACTGTGTTATTGAAAAGCTTTACACTGAATTTGTATAGACACCGACAACTGAATTATTAACCTTTGCTGCTCATTAATGATATTGGTACACCACTCGGTTTCAAGCAAAACTTTCCTCCGCGAACGGGAATCGAACCCGCGACGTACCAATTACCGGTCGGGGCTCTACCTCTGAGCTACCGCGGAGACCGTTCAGTCTCTGCCGAGTGGTTGTGTCAAGATCGCAGTCAGTTCTTCAGTGCACATAATGGGAAACTTCGCAGAGGAAAGTTTTGCTTGAAACCGAGTGGTGTACCAATATCATCAATGTTGTGAGCCTGAGCCAGGCTATGATCCGGCTTGTATCTATTATCCAATTATCATTGCTGCTCATTTTGATACTTATCAGAAAGAATTTCATTTCTTGCTTGAGTTCATTTAATTCCAACGGAAGTTTTGTTCATGCTGATCATGTGTTTGGATAACAAAATAATCCTATTTTCACGCTTGCAACTATCTGAAAATACCACAAAAAAAATCTACATACCTTCTAAATCAAAAAAAATCATTCTAAATCGTTTGAGTAATTTTCATTCTTTTGCACGAGTACCATCATTTCATGAGATTCCAAGCAAGTTTCATTCTTTTAAAGCAATAGTATTGAACACTCTCATTCTCTACTACTAATTGACCGTGATTGCTCTCATTCACATGAGACGGCTTTCATTCTTTAATGACAGAGGGCTGCCTGCTGACAGCAGCTGCTGAAGAACAGCGCAACAGATCAATTCCAGTACTGAGCCGATCAATCTCTAGCATATGTTGTTAACTAACAATTAGTGATAATTTACTGACTTTGAGTTCTTCACCTCAAAGTTCGCACGGCTAATTGTTGATTGAATAATGATGCAGTTACCAGGTGACCATCAAAGCTAATTTGTTGAGAACATCAACGTGTTGAGAATTGATAAATTTGTTTGTGTATGACACATTGAAGACCATCGAAATTCGAAGAGAAATATTTATGTTTCACGTGATTTGCACCAAAACCCAAAAACAAAAACAGAAATTTATAAAAATTTATCAAATGAGAAATGAATCATGCAGTCAGTTCCGTCAATAGCACAATGGTTAGTCGAACAAACTGGTCTTTGAGCAGTGCATCTGCGATCGGTCGCACCTGAAATGATAAACACCTCATTCAGAGAGACTCACTCGACCAGAAATCGTTCCACTTGTTGAAAAGTTTGTTTATAATCAGCAGCAAATTTTCCAATATGAAGCTGAAGTTCGATATTTCTTGATCATATTTAACCGATCGAGAAACATTTTATCATATCAAAATAACTTTTAAAATATTACCGATCGACGGTAATATTTTAAAACTTTAAAATGAATCTGAAATGAAAAACAGTGATTAAATGAAAACAGCATGGAAATTTGTTACTTTTTACAAACACATTTACTGCCTTTAAGAACCCATATAGTGCGGATTTTTGGATCAGCGCCTTCGTCGCATTCCTCCATTGGAATTTTCTCGAACACACCACCCTCATGTGTGCAGATCTCGCTTCGTTGTTTTCTGTGCGGGAAATCATGTGTTCCATACTGAAATCATGCCCGCTTATCCCAGTCAAACTCGAAAATTGCCTTTCTGAATAAATGGTGTTGCGAAGGGGCGCGAACGATACGATTTGTCAGGGAAAAAGTGATCTACGAACCAAAGTGCTTTATGAATTAACCATTTGCTTTGTACATAAGCTGTTAACGTATAAGATGTGGTAGATATATAAGGATATGGGATACACATGATATAGAATTGATATATACGGATATAAGGATGAAATGAAACATTTGTATGTACTATTAGATGATCATCTTATTCCTTTGTGCTTGCATGATTCATCTTACACTGCCTTATTGATTCACATAATGAAATGATAATGGAATGCAACTTTCGTCTTAACTGCTTGCATCATGATCACCCTACTATCCCTTTGTGCTTGCATGCTGCATGCTGCTATTAATCCTTTGTGTTTTGATAATATTATCCAGTTTTATTGCAAATAAACGCCAAAAAATGGTAGCTATGCTTTTATGCGAGAACATTTTGGTCGTCAATTGATCGTCAGTAGTTTGATTTCGATGATGCGAATCCTCATGATAATAGCAATAACAGTGACAATTATGGTAATAAATAAACTATTAAAAATAATGACAAAATCAACAGTCTTGGATCATGTTCTGCTCAATAATCGCTCACTCATGAATTCTTCTAAATGAATGCAATGCACTCTTTTACAATTGATCATAAAGTCATATTTTACGACGCATTACAAAACATTGCTCGAAGAGAAACAAAATCGTAATTTTTCATTGTTGTTTATCTTACTTTGACTTGAATGTTCTCTAATTAGCACATTTTCGTAAGCATCATAAACTCCATTGAAAATGGATGGGTACCACTGAAATGGTGAAAAAGGGAAATGTATCGCTTCAAATAATTATTCCAATTTCTACCATACCTCACTTGTACGGCAATATCCTTTGCAGACGGGAGTGGGCAAATGGATTCGGCACGTTTTACCGTTAGCGTCTGTCACAATTTTCGGATTCATACCTGGCATATACATATTCCATAGCACACAACTGTTCGCTTTGCTTTCGGACACTTGCGAACGGTCTTTTCGAGATGGTTTCTGGAACGAAAAGGCGAAAAATTCCATGGATATCGACTTCAGAAAAAAGAGAAACTTTCGAGAAAGTGATAGAAGACAATTAGGAAAAGAAATTTTGAGTTAATGAATACGAAAGCACTTACACAATAGGAATAGCATATTATCAAAATAATCAGTGAAAATATCAGTCGAAAATTCATCATTGGATAAGTAATCGAGAGCAGATGAACGGATGAGGTTGATGTGATGAAATTTCAAAAACGAAATTACTCTGATATGAAATTGATTACTAATCAATACTGGTCAACTGTTGTTTTCGAAGCGATTCCATCGCCGTTAAGTAGAGAACACGTGAGTTCCATTCGTTTATTAATGCTGATATCACATAATCTCGCCTTGCTTAAAGATATCCGAGTAATTTGTTATTTCATTCATTCGAATAGTGAATCAAAGCTTTCAATTGAATATTTAATTAACAATTGAAATAGCGATATTCCTGTACTGCAGCAGTTCGCCTAATTCAATTATGTGGAATTCAGTTAAACAGTGAATCAAAGTTCAATGCATTTGCTCATTGAGTAGGCTGGAATGTGGTACAATCAGAGCAGTTTTATTTTCTTTTCTTACCTGATGAAACAATCGATCTGCAAGGTGTAATTTTCAAAAACTCTTCAACTCGTAAAGGCCTGAACTTCGCAAGTTTATTAAATCTACGTGGCAGGGATTTGGTATCACGGTAAATCCATACTTTTACAGATATCATCGGTTGCATAAGCCTTTTGCATGTTAATCTGTAGTGACGGTAACAAGAAATTGTCGTTAATAATTGAAATCAATGTTCTTCATCTATTATAGATCATGATCATGATCTGCGTTTGCATAAAATTTAATGCGTTCAATAATCGTAAGCAACATGCTCAGAAGGGTTGCCTGATGCATTCGTAGTTCTCAAGACCTTTTAGAACACCTCTTCGACGAAACTAACAAGCTGTGGCTGCAAACCATTATCCTCAAACAGCAATGAAATCTGTTTCGAATTTCCAATCAACGAACATCTTTACCTAAGATCTCACGATCAGATTACATTATCCGCATTCTACTCCTAAAAACGTTCCACTTGACTGTAAAAGTTATGTTATTATTCGTTTAACTCGAAATAGCGCCGTACTGTTGACGGATTTTATGCGATGACTGAGTATAGACGAGTGTTTTAATTAGCAGACATAGAATGATCAATAACAAAAATCAATTCATGTGGAGTGGACTGATACTTAATAGTTCAAAAACGATGCAAAATATTGACGGCTCAAGAAAACCGGTTATCAATTATAAATGAGAAGGCAACTCAAACCGCGTTAATGTCACCCACCAACCACGAAAATTGTTTATTGAAATTGTCCAGTCACCAGCAACATTCCAGTTAACTAGTAGCTATCAAAGCAACGAAATGTTATTTTTGTGCTGACTTTACTCTCATGTATCATCAGGTGCTTCTTGTCCTTCTTCTCCATGCAATCATCATTCCACTAGTCGAAACATTTGAGGCATCCGAAGTTGAGGCACTCTTCTCGGCACCAGCTCCAGATGATGAAGTAAGTGTAGATTTCATTTGCTCCTTGTTTTTTGGTTTTCGGTAGAGATTTCGAAAATAATTTATCCGCTGCTAAAACGAGTTCGATACTCAATATCAACAAGATTGCGTTTTCGATGTTCAAACGATCCGGTCCATTCAGATGAATTCAAAGTGGAGTCATGTTTTTCAGTCAGTATTTTTCGCCCAAATTTTGTTCGTTTAGTAGATAATCGAATACTGAGCAAATTTGACGGCCCCAGAATTACATCAGTGCAAGAAGCAATCAAAGAGTTAAGAGGAATTCGAACAAAGTTGATATAATATACCGACGGTTTCTGACCTATTTGCAAGCGGTATTTTCCTCGATGGAATGCCAGTATAATCAGCTAATCCTCTGAATTCCGGTGTCCCAATGTTACCCTTCGATAGTTTATAAACTCAGCAAAAATCCTCCTGATTAGCACGTATAGAAACGTTCTCACTAACTCTATCGTTCAGTTATATCAGAACACATTTCTGTTTTTCCACAAAGTATCCTCAGTTCGAAGATTTATTCATCAATCCCCTACGAGCAGTAAGTAGCACTTAGATCAAATTCTGTCTTATGTGCGATCAACTTTCAAATTCTCGTTTAACCTTCCTAGTAATTGAAAGATACTTGATTTCAGTACATCGATGAGGTCCTTACTGAACCAGCGACTCATGAAGCAAGCTCTGCGGATGGCGTAAAACTCAAAGAATCCCCATCAGAAGAATTGTCAACTGACGAAGCCTCCAAGCAACCGGGTAACCCCATTAACAGTGAGGATGACGAGCAGAAACAGAGCAAGAACCAAGGCGATGATAGTGTTGAAGCATCCACGGAATCTGAGTTGCCTCCAGATTCGGTGATTGCAACAACGGAAGGACCACAACGAACATATGACCTGAGTGATCGGCGTGGTTGGCACGTTCCAATGACTGGTGGCGATGTGATTCCACCAGCGATCATTCCGCCGGAACCAGAGGATACAGTGAATGAGGAGGAACTGAACGGCGATAAGATCAGTGTAGCTACGGGTGATGTGCGCAATTGGTAATTGTTTCTTTCTTCAATTATTATTTGTTCATTCAATAACTTATTTATTCATCAATTTTGTTACAGAGTAACTTTGAAGAGGAACACCAACTGTCTTTATTGAATTGTTTATTCAGTTTTTTAATCAATTGCCGTTGTTTTACTCACCTTTTCATTCATTTGACGATTATATTCGTTTGCTTATTCACCATTACAATTACACATTCCACTGTTGATGTACATTACTGTTGATAGGTCGTGATCTATTTCACGCAATAATTCAAATCTCAGGACATATTTCCATTTGCGTTCACGAGCTTACTGAATTACGGTTACAGGTATGTGGCACATTCGGTTGGTGATATTATGCCTGCTGCGATAATACCGCAAGAGGACGATCAAAATCAGACGAATGGTAAGGAGAACAGCAAAAATACCGAAAATGGAACGGCCACCAAGACGGATAAAGGATCAGGAGCCACTGGATCATATCTAGCTCTCGTGGTTTTGCCTTTAGCGTTGATGATACACTTTTAATTAATTCGTTTGTATATCATCCATTAACTGGTTTCGTATCAGAGAATTTGATTTATGAAATTGTATATAAAGCAATAGTTATTGTATTGATGAGATTCGTTTTATCAATGTTATCACTATTATTATTCAGTTTGCCGAAAATAATTCAATGCTCATTAAGTTTTAATGTAAAAGTGAAGACAACTTCTGTTTTTTTTTAATTTTTAATTTCGGCTTCTGTTGGAACTCTTGTGAAATCTTTTAAATTATTATATTTCAATCAGTTACGCACTTGGTTCATTAGAAATATCCGATATCTGGCTATTGTATTTGGACATATGTCTGGTTACGATATCTGGTTATTGTATTTGCCTTATCTTGACCCAGCTCAATGCTTCCGTTCGGATCATTCATTCTAAAGTGACATTCCGATTTGATTACACCAAAGAGAGTTCGAAAATGGATATAAATGCACCCCTACTCTCTCCATGAATGCAACCCTACTCGATTTGACGTGATCTTTTTCATTTGTTCCAAATTTCTGTAAGCAAGCCAGCAAGTTTTGAGTGAACCTCAACTGATATCTCATAATCCATGGGTTGGTGTAATGAAAAGAATAAAGTGATAAGAACAAGATCATTTTTGCTATTTAAAACGTTTATTGCAGAAGGTACCAATAACAATGCGTTTTATTCATTGTCTTAACATGAAATGACAAATGTATATGAATGATTTCATATGATTAATTATGAACGTCAACAATGGACTATGTACAAATATGCAATTGCATGACATACTGACAGGTGGTCATCAGTATTGCTGACAAGTATGTGGCATTTCAACAACCGCTACAAAATGTGACTAGACGACCGACGGATCATACAGCTGAATGTGTGAAAAACTTTCATGGGTGATTTTGTATTTTAAGTTGGTAGGATCAAAATGGCATTTCTTTCACATTCGCTGTTGAACATGTTATTTACGATTAGCTAGAGCACAGCAAGAAATGTTCGCACGAACGAAATGCCGTTGTGATATTACCGACCTGAATTACAACATTACCCTTTCATGTATATTATATGTACACTAGCGAGCAGTAGCGCTAAACGGCAGCTTGTTGCATCAATCTATCACGGCCTATTCACGAAGTTTTTGGTATTTTTCTGCAAGACGAAAAGCAAAAAAAAATGTACCACAAATATAAAAGTCAGATTCAGAACTGAATTGCGGCTGGCGCTTATCGTTAGCAAGAACCAATCGATCAGCATCTTCACTCTCACGATCAGAAAGCTTCCGTAAAATGAGTTTTTGCTTGAAATTCTGTTCGATGCTGTTTTGAAGACTACAGAATCATTTCAGTTTCAAAACTCATCTTCTAAAGTTGTAAACCGCACGCGATAGTCAATCAGGGAAATTCCATCAATGTGCAATCATGGAAAAAATTCAGTGCACGGGAAATGCCGTGCATTAGATCAGTCGTGTAATAAATCATTTGAAGTCAAATTAAGAATTTCGATTTGTCCACGAACTGAATGTACGAGCAGTGATCAGTCAGAAACTAGCGTCGACAGTGCAACAGCGCTATTCATCAACAAACAAGAACAACTAGGATTCGATGAGTTAAGTGAGTGAGGAAAATTTTGTGGTGAATTGGTGAAGGAATTGAATTGCGTTCAATGGAGAAGTTTTGTTGGTCGATGTTGAGTAACATCGACAACATTAAACTGAACATCTTTGCCGTAGCAATCAACCTGAAACCAAACAAATGAGTCGGTATGTTACGAATGAAAATATCGGAAGAAATCGACTTTTTAAAGCGATTCCAAGCGCACAGGTTCTTTGCCTACTTGAATTTCTAGGCTGATCTATTGTTTAATATAGAATTTGAGATAATCACTGTTCAAGCGAGATCAAATTCACTGAATTCATGTCGAAACATTTCCTGTAAATCAGTGGTTCTCACGTTCGAGTGCTCCATTACCCCTTTTGATGATCTGGCAGGCTACCGTTATCCCCTTCCCCTCCCTGGCATCTCCAAGTTACCCAAAACGGGTAATTCCACTCCATTTGAGAAGCACTGTTGCTCATTATTGCAACCGATTATGACTGCATGAAGAGCTATCGTCTATGACACGCTCACTTCAGACTGATTCAGATGGATTCTCATTCTTTTCAGACGTGTTGTATTCACTCTCATAGCTATTTCATGCGAATATCGTTCTCTTGATGAGTTTTTCTCATTCATTCCGTTTCATTTCAATTCACAGTTCAAATCAATTTCTTACTCTGTAGCATATACTATTTACTGGATACGTTGACGAGTATCGACAGCCGAAATCAAGAGCACAGCTGTTGACAGTCGAAATCAACAATACAGCAATCGAATATTATTGCTCGACAATGTTCGACTGTCAAATAATCAGTTATAGAGTGTATTTGATAGAATGAGAATTCGACTTTTATTGTTAAGTGAAATGAATGAGAAATTAGCAGAAGAGAACACTTTTGGTGATGAAGGTTATGAGAGCGATTGCAACATGAAAGGAAAAGAATGAAAACCCTGATAAAAGGAATGAAAACCGTGTTAGGCCTGAACGAGCTAATGATACTCAGAAAATAGGAGAATGAAGAGTGTTGCCATCAACCCGACCCCCTCCCTTACCCCTTGACACTTCCCAATTACCCAATATGGATAATTTCACCCCTATGAGAACCACTGCTCTAAATGATCAAAATAAGTGCAAATTTTATGAGTTTCAATGAGAACTTTCACCAACTTTTTTGGCCTCCACATTGACGCTATTTCCAGTACGCTTCATTCTGACTGTTTCCAAATCCGTATCATCGGGAAGTCGATATTGACGTGAGAGTCGCCTTCGAGGCAGATTCGGATAGGTGGGTTCCTCTTGGTCTGCGTGAATCTGGAGGTCATATCCATAGACGCGTACCTAGAAATTTGTAACAGAGAATTCATTTTTGTCGATGTTAATTGCAGAGCCTCAAGAAAATCATCATCAGTTCTATATACCTGCACCTAATCTAACTCCGTGATCAATACTGAAAAATGCTATCGAATCAGCAAACGATGCGAACAAAAATCTGTTCAAGTGGTCATCAAATTCCAGTGCTGAATCTAGAATTAGATAGAATTCTCTTGTGAACGACATTTTCAAATCGAAATTATACCAATAATTTAGACGCTATGATCCAGATAATATTGATAATAGAAAACTGATAATTCTGAAGTGATAATCTGAAGCGGAAAATCGGAATGCTTAAACATTCAATCACAGTATCCAATCTTTTAAACATTCAATCTGAAACTTACGTCGATTTCCTCGGGTTTATAGTCAGCGAAGTAGTTCAGATTGATTCGTGCCTTGAAACCCTCGGGTGTATCCTTAACAAGCGCAAATTTGCCTGCTTCTCCACTGAAATTTAATATTTGTTCGCTGTTGAAGCGTTTGAGAATTCACATTTCCTTCAACAGGAACTCTCATTTCGATCAGCGCATTGGTGAAATAGATCGATCGCTTGATCAATCAACCAGATAATATCCGTGCTACAGTAATTATCATTTAGACATTTACTGATGCCCTATCACCTGATTAATCATAGTGGAAGTATTTTACGCCTGAATTGTCTATCGCAGTCATTGATGAGAGACTGGCATTTGGTTCTCCTCTCATGGAATCATCTGAATTGTTGTCTAACCTTGGTATTTCCCATTCACAGCTTGACATTCTTCGGATTCTTTTCGAGGTACCACCGAACTGATTAGCGGCACGATCAACATCAGTTATCATTGTAGCCAGATGCAATACTCAAACAAATCCAATTGAAATGAAATCAGATCTTTCAGTTAGTCACTGACGGAAAATTGAGAGGATTGAGTAGTGTGGTAAGTTGGTCTTTTGATTGCTGAAGTAGTGTCTTGAAGCAGATGTTGAAATGTTGACGATGTGGTGAGTGAGTTCACACAGTTCAAAATTACTGCGTGTTTATGACGGAGGAGAAGCAAGTTGTGAGGTGAGGAGTTCTGAAAAGAGAAGTTGAGAATAAAACTGATTTGCTGTTGTGAGGGGTTGGATTTGCATCGCTTATATAGGCGATGACATGCGTCGAACATCACTGGCTGGCGTCATATGCTTGCTTGTGTTTGCTTGATGTTTACGTTGCAATCAAGCAAGTAAATGAATGATGATGATTTGACATATATCCGATAATCAGCTACAAGCCGCAACAATATCAACAATGAAAAACACAACTTCAATGAAAGTATCAAAAAGCGCATCTGGTCTCTGAGTGAACAATACCATGAAACGTACTGAGAACCTAAAAATGAAATAATCACGCATCATATTCTTAATTTTGAAGTGCAATCGCCTATTCGTTTCGAGAATTTAGCTGGCGGTTTTTTTTCCAAAAGTTTTTTTTTGATGAACTACAAATAGCAACTGCTTGCCATACAACTTACGAGTAATTTATTGCACTCAAAGCTTCCTTACTAACTCGATAAAAAAGAACAACAATGAACACACTAATCACTGTTATTAGTATCGTGATCATTACCATCGTTCGTAAAACAGCGCTGCAGACATTGTTATCATGAGAATTACCACTATCCAATAATGTTTAATTTATGATATTCTTCAGTAGTATTCAGTCAATGCTTACTATATGAACCAGAATTAGGCAGTCATCAACCTCGTAGAGCACGTTGAATTTAGGAGGAAAAATTCAATCAATAAATTTTTTCCACCTTCCTCTAGTTCATCAACATCATTGATTTTTTTCACGATTCATGATCTGTCGGAAACGTAAAAATGTTATTATCAGACTTTGAAATGCGCATAAAAAGCGCATACACATTCACACAGCTGATCGGTGCTTATCTCTCAAAAATCACGAGTTCCATTCGCATCATTCATTCTCCAAGTTCCATTTCGCCTCCCGTTTTTCGTCCTCTTTTTGATGCTCTTACGATCCTAACCATAAAAACTGTCAACTGAATGGCTCCAATATATCACTGATACTTTGCAGAATTTGATCATCTTGCAAACTATTGTTAAACGAAACCTACGAAATATTGAAAAGCGAATGGTTTTTATTCTCTGAGTTTTTTCTTGTTGACTGCAATCAAACATAAACATGTGATGCGTAATTACCTGGTTGCAAAATGCAACGACTTCTTTACTCACAAATTCGAGAGCAATTGTTTTGGAACATCGATCACTGGAACTCATTCGATTAGATTCGATTCGATGACAGAATTGAATCGTTAATGAGGATATCGAAAAGTAATCTGTGATGATATGTTGGAAAACAACTGTGTGGTGGGCTCATGAATGCTACTTCGATTGTTGGGTTTTAGCTCGAGAAGAAATTGCTGTTTTTGACGCAAACTGCGGAATTTGGCATAAAGATGATGTGAATGCTGTACGCGGAAGAATACCTCAAAGGAATTAATAGAAAACTATACGGTGTCAGTCTATCGATAAGTGCAGTGCGGAAGAGGCAAAAACGTCAGTGGTTATTTTCGGAAATTTGGCTGACGACATCTCTCCCCCAATAATCCATCATCGATCACCGGTCCTCCAATCCATCATCGATCACCGGAACTGATTCGATTGTACAGCCGTTGTGATCAAAGAGCTTGCTTTTTTTTCGGTTCGAAGAAAAGTTTTATAGCTAACTCCCACGAACATATCTATCAAGATGAGCTATCGCCGAACTGAACGTAGCGATTTGAATTGAAATGTATGTTTGTGCTCAACTAACTACTCGAAACTGACCTGTAGTACACATCGTTTAATCGTGTTCATCGATGCAACAACATCTGATGTGAACCGTCGATTTATCAAACAACTCAATGAAGGAATGAATGAATACAACGTTGGAAAAATGCTCCGATGTATGGCTGAGAGGAGATGCGCTTATGAAAGCATTCTTAACATGCGAACAACAAGCAGTTTTCGATGGTGAACTTAAATAACATCTGCAAAAACAATAGATAAATTGCTGGAAAACACAAATTACTTCACAAATATCATCATATGACATATCAGAAGTATTCGATGAGTGCAAAAGCCCTTTAGAGTACGTCTGTTCTTCTCATTGATAATTGTGTTTATCTCTTCAGAATGTTCACAATGATCAAAATAAGGTTTCCGCATAGGATGAAAATAGTTACCGTATCGAAGCTCCTTTCGCATAGAATTTGCTAAACTGTAGCGCTCTTACTAATTTATACTTACAAGCTAATAATTAGAAATTTTATATAATATTTGTCATTATTAATTTCCTTTTGATCGGCTCATCTAACATCGGAAATGCTCATTTTCTGTTGCCTCATCGCAGACTTGCCTTGCTGTCTAAGAGTTGACGGAAGAATTTAAAAACAATCTTGCAATATAGACAAGCTCAGGTTTCAATAAAGGCGCAAGTTTCCATTCTATGAATTATAACAAGCTATGATTTACAATAAGCTAACAGGATGAGAGTTTTCATGGAATGACTGACTAGGTTTCAACTTTAAAAAATAGGGAATTTTAAAATCAGTCGGCAGAGGGATTTTTGACAAATAGTCATAATAGTTACTATGACTAACAATGATAACCACTAATCGTCACTATGACTGGACGAACAATTATTCAGTTACTATGAGATTTGTTTTATTTTGCTTTGTTTTCGAGTAATGAATTCTCGGATGAGTTTATCATATCATGTTATTATTATGATGATAAATTGTCAACAATTAACAACACACACAGAGCAGATCTCTTCGTGTAACAACATTTTGACATGTTCTAGACAATTTTAATGTGATACTTTCGTGAGTGATGACGATTTGTTATTGTTTCGGTCATTCGAAAACAATATGGAAATATGATGAGAATGTCGTCTCGTCATCGATACATCGTCACGTGAACGATCATCGATACGGAATCGATACGGAACAGCTATGAGATGTACCACAAATGTTGTCTGATCAACGCTTCGGGGGTGTTTCTTAAGTTACTTCAGATATGCATTCATAAATTGTTTTTGATTGCTTTTCTTTTCAAACGACAGCTCATCAATCTAAATCTCGACGTTATCATATTGTTTTGAATCATTTTAATTATTGACTGTTTGCTTTTATCTCATTTTTAATGCATAAAGAAGGCATTATTGAACTGCATTTGATAACTTACATCTTTAACTGTTGCAGCAATACAATAAATGTTAACAGAATGACTTACTTCATTAAGTCAGATATCTGAAATGAAAATGCAATATAAGATCTCAGTGTAACAGATTGTGATACTGACGAAATAAGTACTTGTAATATGACAATTGCGGTGTTTTCAACTAATAACTGAGCAAGTGGGTTTTCATTCGTGTTGATCGAGTGATGTGACTGCGATGAGGAAAAGGAAAATGATAATAATAACAATAGTAATGAAACTGATAATAATAATGATTATGATAATAGTACTGATAATGGACAACATTGTAAAACAACGATGAATTAGGAATTTTTAATTTTCTTATTGACTATTTTTAACTTCATATCCGCCTTATTATTTTGCGGTGTTAAGTGCTGCTTAATTGCAAACAAATTCATTAATTTTGTTGATAAATCGGCGATCAGCCGAATGTAATGAAAAAATAAGTTAGATTGATCTATTAAATGCCTCAAAAAATCAGTTTCATTGTTTGATGTTTCGAGAATTCTCGTAGTTTCATCGTTTGAACAACATTCATTTATCAATTTCGGATGGTGGAGGAGGTTCGTGTTAGGTTGATAAAAAACTAGTCGAAGAGCATTTGTTTCGAGTTAGTGTTGTGGGCGAATTTTGTGAACTTCATTCATTATCAAACAATTAATTAATTTCCATTAAATTCTTTCAAATTAAAAGTTGATGTTGGAAAAAGTCTAAATCTCAAAAATTGAGCAATCACAATAGAACGCTCAAAGATAATCACCTGATAATGGTAAACAAAACGTTCTAACATCTTTAGAATTTCGTAGTGCTGTTTGATTTTCTGAAATCGCTTCCAATTAATCATAAACAGATGAAATCTCCTGCTGTACAGGTTGCATCAGGTGGATCCGTGAGAAAGTATTTGAACCGATTATTCTTCTCAAAATTTCATTCAAAATCACTTTTCAAGCACCAACCTTGCCCACTGATAATTTCAGTCTCAGTCCAGAGATACGAGCGTGAGAGAGACAACTATAATCAGCAGATCACAAAAGCACAGAACATAATAAAATTGCTATTTTGAATTGTCAAATACATCGAATGTAAATGATAATGATAGCGTGTAAATTTAACGAAAGCAAGTAATCACGATAGCCTACGTTGTTTCTTAAACAACCGCAGACAGGAACTGCACTGAACTCAACTTTTTCCATACCCCAAATCGAATACAGAATATTTTCACATCGCAATAGGTCATTCTGTCGCAGTTTCGCTTATGACAAAGTGAAGAGAATCATAGAATGAAAAGAACACTGGACGCTGCGAATTGGTAGGAATAGAGAATGAGAGGGCCGCTCAGAGAGTTTGATTTCGCAAGTATTTCTGATGCAGCAATGACCTATATAAGAATGCTGGTTGTTTGCAAGCTGCTTGACTCAGTCGTGCATATCAGCTATTTGAATTCATCTAGAAGGTTACGTGATTGTCATACCATCAGCCACCAACAAAGTTTACAGATGAGGTTTTTCGCTCTCAGGTGGTAGTGCAAGATGATATCACTTATTCTTGTAAACATTTGTAATTTTCTAAAAAAAAGCAGTCAAAGTTTTTTCTTGACTATTCGCAACTTTCTGAATTGATTATCATATTCAAACTTTCAAACTTCAATTGGCCAACCTAATGTCAATGATGTGATGCTCCATGCGTAGAATGTTTTCATCTATCACTACGTTATCACAAACAATTTAAAAAAATTGTTTCCAAATAAATCTACCGATACTCTCTTGAAGTTGTTTTTTAAAGATAATTTCAGTCAGTAATGTATTCAGAAAATAGAGCTGTTTGTTCAGTGATGATTGATGCCGAAATGTTTAAGTACGCAACATTAAGGAACAACGGAAAAATCACCTTTTTATTTATTCACTATCCGAGCTAAAGTGTTTTTTCTTTAGAAGCTGCAAATCGTCAAGTAATAATATTTGACAAATATTAAGTCATAAAACTGCTTTTAAGAAATCGAACCAAAACTCGTGCTTTTCGTTAAATGCATATTCACAACACTCAATGCAACTACACAATTCCAATTGAGAGGGTATAAATCTAAAAGATATGAATGTTAAAAAACATTTGCATTGCTAATGTCTGAAAAGCTATATAGAATAACTGGTTTGTTGAGTTACCTTTTAGGTATTGTCTTTCTGAATAATATTGTTACTATTGCTATTAGTGTTATTCTAATTGCCATTAACGTTGACTTTTGAATGCGGTTGACATCAAAATGTAATTTGGTGTACTTGTTTATTCTTTCGTTTCAATTCTATCAGTTACTTCCCTTTTTGGATTTTGCTATTCTCAACATCTTTGTGTTACAATGCTGTTGGATTGCTCATAGATATTCTGTATAAGTTCATCTTCTACAGCAGCAATTCCCACGCTCGGGTGTTCCATTACCGTCTAGCAGGCCATCATCATCCCCTACTACTGCTACAATAATGCTACTTTTACGTATGACATCAGGACTAATTTCCTGACCCTACTATTTCCTTCCTGATACTCCCCAAATTGCCTGATATGAATAATTTACTCCCATATGAGGAACCGTGTTCTAGAGTCAAATGGTTCCGTTTCGAGATAGATGTTGAACCTTTCTTCCTGATATCTCAGTGAAATCAACATTAACTTTCATTCATTTCATAACATTGGATAGTTTAAGCGCTTCGCACTTAGTGTGATGACATAGCGACATATGTAAATGAGCATTTGTAGGATGTTCATCGTCTACGTACAATGTATTCTTGTATAATGAACAGATAAAATCGAAATGATTTTTATTACGAAATATGCATGCGAAATGAACACAACGAATGCACGCTGCTCCATCTGATATAATCCAGCTGTCGATATTATCGTTCACTGGTTGATTAATCGTTCCGATCACATCAGCTGGTCAGCCGACGCAAGGTATACTAACTTGTCATGCACATTTTTTTATTCATTCACTCTTATCAGATCCATGTTTTACATCGCGATGTTGGACACAAATTTTCAGTATGAACAATTGTTGCAGCACATTCATCCTTGTCATTCGTTTTCATTTGTTCTAAAAGAATTGATCTCCAGTGAAAAAGTTGATCGAAAAATTTCTAGACTTCACCCCAACTATTCAGAACTCCACAATTCTGCATGTAAAGATGATAAATGAATCCTTTACTATCACTGAGTATTGTACCATCTTGATCGTACCATCTGCTGTGTTTTTTGGTTTCTTCATTTCAACTTCTTCAACATATTTCTACTTCTCAAGATTAACAACGATTTTGAAAAAGTTATCATTAATATTCTACTTTTTGAGATACAAATGGAATCGTATCAGATACACTAGTTTTATAGAATGGATATAAATAGTCAACGTATGGTAAGACCATCACAGGCTATTAGACCGTCCCCGTCTGCTGCCTCGAGGCAGACGTTCGCAAGACCTTCGTCTGCCCCTAAACCATCGGTGGCCTTTATCGCCAGCCAAAACCGACGAAATACTCATTTGCACATTGCAGCGAAAGTAAGTTTCAAGCAAAAGCAAATGAACAGCAGCACATCGCATATTATTTTCTTATTATTTTTCTAAATTTTCGGAATGTGAATCGAAATATTTTCACGATCAGCATAAAATATGCAAAGTTCCTCAAAAAAAAAAACCTCTTAAATCAATGAGAATAGAGAGGAAAAACAGGATCATCTAAACAGCTGTTCAAATGTTCAAAATACTTATAAATGCGTCAACTTTTCAAAGCGTTTTCTGCAGGACCGAAAAATTTCGAAAGCATACCAAACCACAAAAAAAGGTATACTTCATTTGACGACTCCGAAACGACATTATTCGACGACACGAAAAGATTCTCTCAGACAGTACAAAATCTCGGTTATAGATCAGGTTCGACATCAATTTCTAGTTATGTCATTCTCATTTCGTCATTCAACAATTTGCATATTGGCATAACTTTGCCCTTTATCGCCTCAATCATCAACCTTCTCTGAACCACACAAGTGTTCAAAAGTCAGCAGACTCACGTTCAAAATCATAATCTTCTCTTTCGATGGAATCAGTTAAAATTGATTGTTTCATTTAAAAAATGGGTTGACGCTTCGGTTCGTTGAGGGTTAAGTGATCGTGAGTGAAACTGGCTGCCGAATGGCTACTCCATTGTGGCGTACTGCTGAGAATTTCCTAGAAGTCTTATACAATTCCATTTGTTGAATATTATTTTCAGTATAACGCTGCTGACCTGAAAAGATCTACTGCAGTTAGATTGTAGGTGCGTTGAAATTTCTTGCAGATTAGTGAATCATTGACTTGCAGGCATATATCGCAAGACAAAAGGATACACCAAGCTCAGTGACCACAGTCTTTACAGTTGCCGGTCTTTTCGTCGTTTCAATAACAGTGCTCATAAGCGGTACCATAATATTGTGTCAGGTGAATATTTCAATAGTTTTCATTTTGGTCGTCGAATCGTATTGCTAAAATGTCCCGTGATCTAATCTGATCGCATCGATGGAACAAAAGCTTATCGTTTCAATCAGCAGGGAATGCGTTTGATAACTCAAATTTCTGTATTATCGAAAACCGTTCGAGTAGATTGGCTCAGTATTTGAAAATCTTGCAGAATTATTTGAAAAGTAATTTTTGCAACGGATATAGAGTTGCAATGCGATATATGAATAGCTGTATCGCTCAGCTACTTGTACCATTTATTATCGATAGAATCCCTCCTCAAAAAAGTGGTAGTCTGGTTCTCATAAGGAAAAAAAAATTTCGAAAAACGCATGACCATCAATCAAAATTTGTTTGTCAGTTGCGAGCTTCCTCCAAAAAAAATTCTTCGATGGAATTCTTGCTGTTCATGAAGCAAGTTGAAATTCTGACTGAGTTAAGTCAACATTATGCACAGATGTGATCATAGTTCAACAGGAAGCTTCTTGAAATGATATTATTGACATTACAGCATCAGGGTTATGCATTCGATATATTCGGCTACGGTTTTGTGATATTCGGTTTGACCACACTCTGTCTGTGTGCGTTTCTCCAGCGCAAAAATCTCATGAAACTTATCAACGAGTGGACCAAAGATGTTTATAGCAATTATATGAACAAATAATCACAGCACTCATCATCATCGATATTATTATCATCGTTTCTTCCATTTTTCATCGAACACTGTAAGAACTCATCATTACCTTACAAGTTCTCGTTGTGAAAATATTATGCTGAAATCATTATCGGTAGAAGTTATCAATGTCACTTTACTGGCCACGCAACCAATTAACATTCCATTTGATGAATTGCTGAGTGATGATTAGGTGAATACAATAGCAAGATTTTATCTGTATCGTCAAGAAATCCAATTCAAGTAGTTGTATTCGCAGAATATTGTGAATTTGAATTCAATAATGAACACTACATCAGAAACTGTGACCCTTAAAGATTTTTTTCATTTTAAAGATGACAAAATCATTTTTGTCGTTATCATTTTGTCAACAAAATCGTTATCATTTTTGAAGGTGACAAAATCAATTACAAAACTGATTGAATGTGCTGAAATATCGCTCACTTTGAGAAATAACAGCAATAAATCAGAGAAGATCATATGACAGATGAGCTCGTTTAGATGTTAATTTTTCCAACCTAAAGCAAAAAAGTTCCAGTACTTAATACTAGCATTTAGTTGCATAAACACTTGATGAATGGCTTTAAAATGCTAAATCACGAACATCGTTTTCACGGCATTAATAAAACTTGACAACTGAGATCTAGCAATTGTTCGCTGCGATTAGAACAACGTGGATTGATGAATCTTTAAACGATTTGCTCAAACATATTATTTTGTGTTGCAAACAAAAAACACTCCATCATCGCAAATGATTCGAATAGCTTAATTTTGAATGCTTCGCTCATTTCCTCCTAATATGCTTGAAACTTTGGTAGTGGAATTGAATCATGTTTCCAGGATTGAATAAGATAAGCACAGAATCATGCCTTCGAATCACTCTTTCCGCACCAAAAATGAAGCATCTCATCGTCAGATATAGAGAAACTTCCATAAATTTCTAATCTTTCTAGCACATTGCAGCTGTTCAACGACGAATTCTTGCGATTCCACGTTCTGGTTGGTGTCTGCATAATCGACATGCCAACAACTTGTTGATCGGTGTGCGCAATATTAACTGATTTGTCGTAAGTTTTTATGAATTCATAGAAAATATGTGTATGTCTCTGTAATTTATTGCTCATTTGCGGAAATAAGTGCATGATCGATATTTCATTGTTTGCAAACAGTACATTATTCATGAAAATCGTAAGTGTCACGTTCCATCCATGTGCCATAACAAGAAATTATCAATGTGGAATAATTCATACCGCCAATCCGGTTCTTCCATTATTTGTATCAGTGTCTAATTCCGTCTCAACATTCCACTATTTGCTTTCGGTTGTCCTCTTTCGCTATGTTGTTCGCTTCAATTTGTAAATGCAACGTTTATTGTTTAATGGATTTGAATTGTTAACTTATTTTACTGACCATTTTGCATAAAGAATGAATCAGCTGTTGCAAAACTCTCAATTTTTCATTTGCGCAATAAGGAATTAATTCTCCGCATTGAATGGATGATTTTGTGTTGAATATGGCCTGTTACCTCCTCAACAAATATGAATAGATTGTACGTATCATCAGCCCATCTGATGCAACTCGAACTGATCTCATCATCCATTAATAGCATTCAATTTTACTACCAATAAGGATTTAAACATAATAGTCGTTTCGTGACTCGTTATTTTTTCTCTCGTGATCACTGAACGTTCAAAACTATCACATCACTCGGTCTTATCTGTATGGTCATATGAATTACTGATAAGGCGCGTGGTTTCTAGCTTATGTTCTGTATCATTTTAATATCATATATTGATGTGCATATTATTTTCAATATATCGTGCAGAGTGTTTCGTATCAGTTTTCAAAGAGAATATTGTACAGTCCAAAATGTTTCAATTGTTCCCATTTCACTGAAAATATTTTCTTAACGAGAATTTTGCACAATTTCCGCCTGGGATATTTTTTTGGTTTTGCCTTTAATATAATATTGTATGCAAACAAACAAATAAAGTGATTTTATTCACCGTTGTGCCCTGTTCTTTTACACCTTAAAATATTCAGTGCCATCTGATCAATGACATTAGAAATCAGTTGGCAAACTGATTTGTTATCTTTCTCATATTTTCATTGACAGTGTAATTTAGCAACTTAGGAAGCAAACCTGCTCGATCATAATATCGATTCTTATGACCAATACGATGATATACTCATTTCACTATTTGCTTTTGTTTGATCAAGTATTGAATTGCCTATTCGAAATCCTTTCAAAGCATTCAACATATACAAAATTTTATCAGCCACGAGAAATGCAAACAAATAACTGACGAAAAACAAACTGAATGAATCAGTCCATCACGGTTTGCGGATTCCTTTTCACTTTTGCTTATTTCGTTATGATAATGAAACTATTGCTTTTGTTTGACTTAGAACAAATTTTCAACGAGTTTTCCCACATTTCGATTGTACTTTCTTCGACAAGTTCATTCTTGAGGCTATGTAGTATCGTCTTTAGGCGTACTATATGTGCTTGGGTCAAACTCACAGCAACAATGCCACGTTGAACACATCAATAATGATCAGTCGTTTAGTAGATTCAACTCATTCGTGTTTTAAATAATTGCAATTTTTCTTGACCTTCCCTATTTCCAATTAGAAATATACCTGATCAGAACGTCACTCAGTTAACGGTCATTTCACGGAAAATCTCGTTAATTTTGTGAAAGGACTTACTATTTCTGCATATAACGTCAGGAACAAACGGAAAACCGATCCGGAAATCTCTCAGCGGCGTGAGAGAAATTAGTGTCCTAGAGACCGCTATGTTGCTCGTTACTACAATCGATTATGATTGCATGAAAAGCCATTATCCATGACACGTTCACTTTAAACTGATTTCGATGAATTCTCATTCTTTTCAGACGTGTTGTATTCACTCTCATAGCTATTGCATGAGAATATCGTTTTCTTCATGACTTTTTCTCATTCACTTCGTCTCATTTCACTTCACTGTTCGAATCAATTTCTCATTCACTAGCATATACTATTTACTGAATACGTTGACGAGTATCGACAGCCGAAATCAAGAGCACAGCAATCGAATATTATTGCTCAACAACGTTCGACTGTCAAATGAACAATTATAGAGTGTATTTGATAGAATGAGAATTTGAGTTTAATTGTTGAGTGAAATAAGTGAGAAATTAGCAGAAGAGAACACTTTTAGTGATAAAGCTACGAGAGCGATTGTAGCAGCAAGAAAAAGAATGAAAACCATGTTAAAAGGAATGAAAACTGTGTTAGGCCTGGACGAGCTAATGATACTCAGAAAATATGAGAATGAAGAGTGTTGCCATCAAATAACCGCGTTTACATATGTATCCGAGTTAAAAACACCATCACAATGGCGTTCTGTTACAACATAACAACTGCACGATATACTAATTTCCCGAACCCCTCCATTACCCTTTGACACCTCCAAATTGCCTGAAATGGGTAATTTCATCTCCTATGATAAGTGATTATGTTTATAGTTGTTATTTGCATAGTTGTTTATAATTGTTGATGATTGCATAAATAGTTATCTCATTATGACTTCGACCGTAATCGATAGTAAACTTAAATGTCGCAATTGATTATCATTAAAAAATAAAATTGATTCGCGTCAATTTCTTCAGCATTGAATATGTCATAAACTCTCTAAATGATGAAGTAAATTCTATTTTCCATTGATTGCATATTCGTATTTCAGAGAGATTTGATGTGGACAGGTAAAGGTAATGAAACGTTGAGCGATCTACATCTTTAGTGATCGTTATTTAGTGCACACTTGAGAAGATGGATCAAGATGGAAGACAACAAGCTGTGGAAGCAGAGATATACAGACCATTAGAAGATGTGACCCTTCAGTCAAATATCTCGATGTCCATAGCAGCCACCGACGAAACTCGCAATCGAGTAAGTTTAAGCGTGTTTTCAACTGATTACCAATATTCCTTTCATCAAGTGGCGTTATGAATTGAAATCATCAAGTAATTGGCCTTACCATGGTGTGTCAATTTATTATCGTATCAATTTTCAATGCACAATACCTGTGCATCGTCGAATTTATTCAGCAATAATGTGGAAAATTTGTTAAAATAATCTTATTTTAATCCGTCTTTATCGCGAAACTTGCGACTGCCAAACGACCAAAGTGAGCAATAAGAAAATCATTAGTAACCTACCTAAAAAATTTTCATAATATTATACCGTCAGTTAGGATACATTATACCGTCAGTTAGGATACATTATACCGTCAGTTAGGATAAATTATACCGTCAGTTAGGATACAGTTAGGATATATTGCAGTTCAGTGGTCCAAAATTATCACATTGGTTTCACATTAGGAGTTTCCGAAAATTCAGATTCGAAATCGCCGTTCACCGTTCAGTCGAGTGATCAGTCGTTCCGGTGGCCCCATCGTTGGTGGTGGTCGGATCAGCGAAGTGGACGCTTTGGATTATTCAGACGGCGGCATTGCGAAGAATCTTTGTCTACGGTAACAGTAAAAATCAGTTGCTTTTCGGAGAGTTGTTCTTCAATTGATCTGATCGACTAACTGAAATGTAGTTCACTGGAGCACTGAAGTTGTGCACAAATTCTGATGAAGCATAGTTCACGACCTTAAACTGAAGGATCGATTCCTAACACAAAAATTCCATTCTTCCAAAGTCGATCGGAACTCATCGAATTGTGAAAACTTCCAATTTCAGTCATTGAACAATTATATTGGCACAGGATTTATGGAACTGGGCGATTTTTGACTATAAAATGTGATAAAATTATACATTTGCTTATTTTATATGGCGATTTTCGGAGATTCATTGCGATTTGACGTTTGCAGATGTTCTGAAATCAACGTTGAGCCTGTGATATTTCTTTTCTCAATAACATTCGCGCTCATCCTGACAGTTCAACCGCTGTTTCTGTATTGGGCAAGATGTATCGAGCTATTTCAAGATTCCAAAAATGTATTCTTTCGTTTAATCGTTTGGGTTTTTCTTTGCATAATATTCTGCTTCATTTAATGGAATTATCGTATTTCCATTGGATCGATGTGGTCTTGCTGGATAATGCTTGATATTCCACAATTCTTTAAATGAATCATTCAGTAGCTGTTGTCCCATGAAAACTGAGTGCATTTAACTGCCGGTCTAAGACTAAGAAGCGAAATTCACCCAAAAATTTCAAGCCATACGAGTTCGGCTGATCTCCTTCAACTGATTCCAGTTAAGTTGAGCGACACATTCCTTAGAGTAACGGAACAGTGAGTTTTATGCTCAAAATTTGGGGACTGTTTATCAAAAGTTGTTGTGCTTAGGAAGTTTTATCACAATTCAAACAGAGCTGTCAAAGTTTAATTCAGTTCTATGTTGCAGTTTACTGATGGCAACGAAACTTTTCATAATGTATCCGAATTATGTGCTCAACTGTCACAACCGAACAACAGTTATTATCAAGATATTGTTGAAAAGGATATCGCATCTACAAAAATATTACTTCAAATTGCTAGCGGTATACCAACCCTTATAACGGCACCTATTATTGGTGCATGGTCTGATGGAAGCGGAGGTTCTAATTTCAAATAAGCGTACAGAGCGCACTCGTTCCATTACATTTGCACTGAACTTCGTCACTTGATCTATCGATTATCAGTGTTGATTCGTTGTGATATCCGCAGAATGCTTAATTTCAAGGATTCATCCTTTCAACGTATTGACTATGATTCAAAAATGCTCAAACTTATGGAGTTTTTCGAGGAGTTATGTGTCAATCATTTGAGCGGGAAGTTTAAGGATAAGTTCATGGCTATAGATAAATTTTGAGCTACCCTCAATCCAACGAAATTCGGTCCATTCTTGTATACGTTACAGAACAATGTTGAGAAAGTCTATAATAATACCAATGATAATCGATAACTTCTCACATAAGAAGCAAGTAGTCATTGAGTCACAATTTTCAAATATTCCTTTGTATCATGAAGATTTTATGATACAATTTAAAAAAATATTTTATAACATATTCTATTATTGAATCATTAATTCTAGGTCGGCGTCGACCGTTATTAATTGGATTATTCGGTCTTTTGCTCTACTCACTGCTACAATTCGCCTCTACCATATTCTATAAATCAGTTAATGTCTATACGATACAGTATCTAGCTGAGTTGACAATAGGATTTTCCGGTGGAATCGCAACTATCTTCACGGCATCGTTTGCAATCGTAACTGACGACTCAAGACATCAAATGACTCCAGTTTGTTCCAATTTCTTCTCTAATTTTTCATTTGTTTGTTCCATTTTGCCATCAAATAAGGAATTTTGAATCCACGTTTATCCTATCCCATCCAACGAGATTAAGGAGGCACACATGAAATGATCATATCCAGACATACAAATGTAACCAAATTTATTCGCTACATCCCATTTCATAATCACAGAATCTCACCTGCGATTGCTATGTCTTCTGCACTACAGTGTACCCACAACTCCAGAATTCATCAAAACTTCATCTAAACACAAATATTTAACTTACAACCAATTGATATTGACTTATGACAATGACATTCTATCCTTGAGTTCACACAATTCACGCACTCAATGTGTTTGTATAATGATGGACAAGCTTCAGGGTACCAACAAAATCCCACTGCGAATCGCCATTGCAAGTGCTTTGCAATCGCTCGGTCTCGTGGCCGGTAACATGATAGCGTCTGTCTTCTCGATATCACCAGCAGTCTCAATTCAACTACACGAAATCGGATACGTTAAAAGCACCGCCATTTCGTTCACAGTTGTTCTTGTGGCTATACTCTATACATTATTGTTTGTTCGAGAAACTTACCAGAATCAATTCATTCCCGTGCAAGGTCACTTTTTTGCTACTAATCTCCTGTCTCGTTCAGACTGCTATATCCGAATAATTTGCCTTTGCTAGGGATTTTATGTGCTTCGCAGATCATACGAGGCATTGAATGATCATCAACCATTGATCATCATCAACCAGAGATTTGGCAATTTTTTAGACATTTCTCACAACAACGAAATTTTTTGGAAGGAATTCTTAATCGAAAGTTTTTTGACCTGGAATTAAGGGAAATAATGAAAACGTACAATGACAAATGTTTGAATGCTTCAGGCACCGGTTCGCTGTCCAGTCGTCGACCTACGCTTCATTTCAATGATGCTTCGACGCCAACCACTACGGGTAGTCCAAGGCGAAATTATTGGAAATCGTTCAAGTTGTTCTTCTATGATCTCGTTGAAGTAGTTGCTGCGCCCAGGCATGGATGGGCCAGATTTTGCTTGAACCTTTCAATATGCTTCACTTTTGTTGAATTTTTAGCGATAGGTTTGTTCATCACTCAATCGTTTACTTATTTCGCTTACATATTATTAATGTACGTTTTGTTTGCAATTGGCGCTTATTTCAATAGTAATATCTTTAGCGAGAATTTCAAACAGAAAATACTGAAAGATATGTTGTGATCAATCGGATTTTATCATCAAATTTCCTTGATTTTGAGTTGGACCATCTGTATATCGTTACAAAACTACTTCGTTCTGAAACGTTCGCAAAATAAGTACACACTCAAAATGAACATGGAGAAGTCGTTTGTAGATCGGTCTTTTGGAAATTATTATTTTTCGGCATATGCCAGTAGGAACTTTCATCATTGTTAACGTTGTGAGGTTCTCCTTTCTCATTTTGAATGAATATTTAAGGATTGACAATTTCACATTAAGCTATCAAACTAGCAATTTAAACATTTTAACCAACAGTCGGATTTTCAGATAATCAGCTTCTATTTCTTCTTGTGAAACGATATCCTTTCGAATGGTCGGATAAAACGTTCACCTATTTTTCCACATTTAAGAATCTTGTTTATTCCGTCGGTATGATAGCCATTCCATTCGTCACATCCAAGGGTTCATGCTTGGGCAAAGGTAAACATGTTTTTCTTTGACAGTGTTTCTGATTCCTTAAAAGACGTTCAGGCATTATGAGTTCTTTGATCAAATTCAGTGATGCAAGTGCAAAAGCAGATAAGCAACTGATCATCAAGATGCTCTGATTGATAATTTCTGACATCGATTAAGTTTAAGCGCATGAACAGATTGGAATATGAGATGATGATCTGGAAGAGAAAAGTTCATTTAACATCCTTAAAAGCTTGAAGAAATGCCAGATTCTATGAAATTTACGAACATATATTTTAATGGTAAATACACTTATCTATCGAATGACAACTTCAATATTTTCGCCGTTTCAATGGCTTATTTACATATTTCAACATGAATCCATTTCATTCTAAACCTTGCGCTTATCACAAATCATTCAGATTCTTTACTAATAATGATCGGAGTATTTGCCAGCTGTGTACAGTTCGTATTATATTCAGTTGCAAACGATACAATGTTAATTTTTATTGGTTGGTTTTTAATTGTAATCAAAATGTTCAAGATTGATGTTACATAGTTCAGGCATTTGAGATTAGAATGCATTTTTGGAAATGATCCATGTGTAAGATTTGAATTTGTTTGCAAAGATGATGCAGCATGCGATCCGAATGCATTTATATGAATGATATATACTGGAAGGTTGTATGATTAATAAATCTGTGATACACATCAGCAACACCAATGAGAATTAATATACGCGAATTAAGAACAAAGAATGCAACCTGAAGTTGCAACTTCGCGGGATTCGTCAATGATTGTAGGAATAATACCATGAAGTATAACAGCTGTTTAATTGTAAGATTCAATCTCATTTCAGCCGGATCATTCTCATGTTTTGCTGGTGCGATAGCACCAGGCTATCGGTCATTCTTACCGAGATTTGTCGCTAAAGAAGAAACCGCTAGACTCTTCGCTATTTTCGGTATTGTTATGGTAAGAGATACGTATGCTTGAATGGCGTTAAGAATATGTTACACATAAAAATATTCAGCATCTTTTAGTCATCGACTAATAATGACTGAATGAGTAAGTTCAGATGGAGCGATGATTGCAAAACCAACAACTTCCGTTTGTTATCATCAGTGAAAATTACTATGTAATGATCATGTAATATTCAGTTCCAAATAGTCTCCTTGCAGGTATTTTGTCCCATTCTCTCAGCATTCGTTTTCAACAATATCTTCAACGCAACCATTGACATGTGGCCTGGATTCGCATATCTTGTGGGCGCACTCTTCCAATTAATTGTTTTTGTCGGGCAAATGTTTGTTTTCCGCCGAGATTCATATTTCCATTTGCTTTATTGCCTTTCAGAAGTGAAAAATCCGTTTGATTTGTTGCAATGAAAGAGCAAAATGCACATTATCCGAAAACTTCTATATAATCTCTCGAATGATCTGAACAATGGAATGGTGGAACATTTTTCTCAATGGAAGTTTACTCGAGTTCCACGAGGCTTTGTTTCAGTATAATCCATCGACTGATGATGCCACAATGGCGAGAAGAACGGAATGAACTGAACGGAGCCGAGCAGGAAAGCCTACTTCGGAATGAGGATGATGAAGACGATGAGCCGGATGGACCAGAATCACAACGACGAAATCTCGTTGATCCGAATAGTGCAGATGTTGGATCAGTAATGAATCGATCCCTGTCAAACACCGCCATCCATTCGTCGAATGCAAGTCCTGCAGCGAGCAGTAACGATACCGGCAGTCCCTTGTTAACTCAAGATTGTGATCAACAACAAATTAACCAAACAATATAACTTTACGATTCAGTTTTTTAATGACTTCGATGAAGCTATGACTCGATTAAACTATAACTTATTAGATTCAAGCAGACTAAAAAAACTATAACTTATTCCTCTCAACATCTTTATCTTTTCATTTCAAGGAGCTTAAAATTCAATCAATTGATGCTCTAATTGCACGATTTCAATATTTTGTTTGCATCTTCTCAGAACGTTCCGTCATGTGACGGTGTATAACGTTCCGTCATATGTTATATATATATATATATATATATATATATATATATATATATATATATATATATATATATATATGTGTGTATATACGCAATAAAAATTATTTATGAAATTTTCTTTTTTGATCGTCGACAATTTAACAAAAAAATGTTTTCATATTTCTCCAAACGACAGATTCCATTTGTTACAATTATGCTCATCCATTTCTTCCAACATTTTACATGCTCGGCAACGCTCATTTCAGTACACTGCATAGTCGTAAACTGCATACAAATTGATCAAATTGCACATTACTTAAGCAATACCAGAGTCACCAAAATATCCTGCTCTCAGGTTCGCCGAGCAACATGCCAATTTTCTTACATCATTGGACTCCCCAGATTCTCTGCATTCAGAAATGTATATGTGTAGTCGAGCGATTTTGCTTACTTGAGGAGATATGGCTGATTATCTGAAGCTATCTTAAGTAGCTCGGCGGCGCTCGTTCCAATACGTTGTATCACTACTGATCAATGTGTATATTACTATAGAGGAATTAGGGTGACCATCTTCAAACTAACCGTCTCCTCAGGTTTGCCCAATAACATA